>KZ454830.1:69561-179732 GCA_002786265.1 Apostasia shenzhenica
TAAATATTACATGACACACACTTATTTATTTTAATTTTACAACCAACACACTCTAGTTAAAAAATCCTTATATTTTATTTAAGTAAATCATATTTAAGTTATGTTTTAACTTAAATAAAGTTCATAGGAATAAAATCTAACTCTCGGTGCACCTTAACTTAAATCTTATATGTTAAAAACTATTTAAATCTATTATTTATGTAGAATATTTTAAATCTAATCGTTAGATGCTCATCTTAACGATTAGATTTAATTTAAGATACAAAAGGGGTTAGATTTTATTCCTATGAACCTTATTTAAGTTAAATAAAATGTAAGGATTTTTAAACTAGGGTGTGTTGATTGTAAAATTAAAATAAATAAGTGTGTGTCATGTAATATTTAACTTTAGGGTGTCTAATAAGTAAATATTGAAGTTTTTTGTGTCATACGGGTAAAAACCCCTTAATATTAATACTTCTGATATCACAGAACAAAAATCAGGGGAAAGAGGATAATGCAAGATTAAGAGAAATAAACCCTTTTAATAAGAACCTTAAGCATGGGAAACCTGCAGCCCTCTGCGTTCCCGAAACCAAGATCCAAAGCAAAACAGAACAGAAAAAACCAAGGAAACCTGCAGCCCCTCTGCATTCCCGGTCCGAATCGACGTCACCTGCGCAGATTCGCTTGAAGATCAAAAACCAAGGGAAACCTGCAGCCCCTCTGCGTTCCCTGGTCCGAATCGACGCCACCTGCGTAGATTCACAGCGAAAGGAGCAAGCTCTCCACTCGAATTCAGTAGAATTTCATTCACAGCATCATCCAACTCCCTTCTCTGAGTTTAGCTTTTATAAAAGAGGAAGATGGAGTGGAGGTTGCCGGCCAAGCGCGGGATCGTGGCTGACGTGCCGAGTAATGCGTGGAATCAGTTGGACGTAGTCACCTGGACGCGAACTGGGTTCGGCAAAGCGGGCGCGGTCCCCTTCGGCTCGGCAAAGCGGGCGCGGTCCCCTTCGGCTCGGCAAAACGGGCGCGGCCTCAATGTGACGCGTCGGCGAAGCAGGCGCGAGCACCTTCCGGGTTCGGCGAAGCAAGCGCGGCACGTCATGGCGAGCCGGAGCCGTCGAGTGAAGCAACCCGGCGGAGACAGAGCCCGTCGAGCTCGGCGCGTCGCAGATCAGCAAGGAAGAGAAACCCGATCCATTTCTAGGGCTGGATCTGAATTTTTATGGAGAAATTACAGCCACCTCATAGTTTAGCTGCATCATAAGCAAGTCCCAAGATTTGCCTAACTTCGAATCAAACTGGTTCAAAATGAACTATTCTTGAACCCAATTTGATCCGACTCACACATAAGACTCAGACTCACCCACCACGTATACATGACATCAAAGTGGGCATTCTCACCGAAATAAACATAATGTTCGACTCAAACAACTCGAATAAAATGCAATGGAGTTAAAATGCAATGGAGTTAAAATGCAATTTGGTAGTTTCTTATTTAATTTGCTTATGTTTCTCTGGAGTTGCATGGGTATTTTAATTTCTTTAGAAAACCTATTAAAGTTCATGTGGAAATGTGAATATTGCTAATTAGTATATTTTATTTTGACTTAGTTTAATCTCTTCTCCATTTGCATTTAGTCATTTAAATATATAAATATAAATCTAGGCGCTAACTTAATATTGGTAGCGTTAGGATCGACTAAAACCGATCCCCGCGCTGCATCATGATCTTCTTCGTTCCCTGCCGAGCACATGTGATGTCAATGCCACGTAAGCCTCCACGTGTATGCTCCAGATGCGACGGCGTGAATCTAGATGTAACATGCCCCCCCGATAATCGTGAAGCATATTAATGCGTGTGCCTGACAGTTACCACGTAGATTTCCTAACTCTATAAATACCTGTGGACCTGTGTTAAGGGCCATTCTTGACCACGAGAAAAAATCGGTGCGACAATGTCCCTGTATGATCGCGTAGTTAAATTCGCAGAGGACGAACCCCCGCATGCTGGGGGTCTGCCCAGGTGAGTCAGGCGAGCATGAGCTGGCCTTCCGTTCAAGAGGAGGCCTCAAAAAGGCCTCGGATTCATCTCTCTAGCTCGGGGGGGTCCGTCGTGGACGCCGGGAGTTCGTGGGGGGCCGCACCTGTAATGCCAAGGTCTTTCCAAGGTGGTGTTCGTACGATCTCACCAGTGGAGAATACCATCACTGTGGCGGAAGATGAAACACAATCGGCAGTAAATGCCGCGATGACCCAGCCTTCAGTTCCTCCGGCCGTGGAGGTTGTCGGTGTGCCGTCGCAGGCCGTGGTGCGTTGGCCTTGGCCTCACCTCCTTCGGCCCCCTCGGTTGGTCCGGAGGCGCCGTTAAGGGCAAGTCAGACGGAGCCCGGCTCAGGCTCCGGAGGCTCGAACGCGTAGACCTTTGCACGCAATATCTGTCGGCACCTCGACCAAATTGAAAAAGCGGGTTGACAGCAGAGAGCAGACGGCTGCGCTCGAGCAGAAAACGGAGGCGCTCGAGCAGAAGATGGATGAGGCCCTGACTCTGCTTCAAAGGTTGGAGCCTTCATAGGAGAAGAAGGTGATCGCTAATCTGGAGTCGAAGTGCGCCAAGTATGAGGGCGATTTGGAGGTGGCGGCGCTCGAGATCGAAGAGTTGAAGAAGGAGAAAGTTGCTTTAGAGGCTAGGGTCGAAGAATTAGTGGAGGAGAACCATGACCGAACGGACTTTGCTCGGGCAGTTCGAGGTCTCCTTTCGGCGTCAGAATTCAGACATTCTCCCTAGGCCTTTTGTTTCTCTATCTTTTTTTTTTGAATGGTAAACTTATAAAATAGAAATTTGTTTAATGAAAAGCCCCTTTCTCTTCTTGCGTAAGTTTTCAAATTTGTGATGTAATTGTTGGGAGAATCGAGAAGGAGTGCGCGCCCGGCAGGTCTAGGCCCCTAGGTTAATAGGATGAGATGGTCAGATTTCACCCTCGGGGAGTGGCACTGTCAGGATACAGACTATTAAAAGCGGTATGCAGCCCTGTAATTCACGTTGCATGCATGTAGTTCGTCGTAGTCTCTTTGGTGTGGCGTCTTCAACAACTGCCTTTCGCCTCATGCTCTTCTTCGTTCCCCACCAAGCACATGTGATGCCAATGCCACGTAAGCCTCCACGTGTATGCTCCAGATGCGACGGCGTGAATCTAGATGTAACTTGCCCCCCCCGGTAATTGTGAAGCATATTAATGCGTGTGCCTGAAAGCTACCACGTAGATTTCCTAACTCTATAAATACGTGGCGACCTGTGTTAAGGGCCATTCTTGACCACAAGGAAAAATCGGTGCGACAATGTCCTTGTATGATCACGTAGGACGAACCCCCACATGCTGGGCGTCTGCCCAGGTGTGGCACGTTAGCATGAGGTGGCCTTCCGTTCGAGAGGAGGCCTCAAAAAGGCCTCGGATCCATCTCTCTAGCTCGGAGGCGAGGGGGTGTCCTGTCATGGACCGGGAGTTCGATGGGCCGCCACCTGTAATGCCAAGGTCTTTCCAAGGTTAGTTGTTCGTACGATCTCACCAGTGAGAGAATACCATCACCTTGGGCGGGAAGATGAAACACAATCGGCAGTAAATGCCGCGATGACCCAGCCTTCAGTTCCTCCGGCCGTGGAGGTTGTCGGTGCGCCGTCGCAGGCTGTGGTGCGTTGGCCTTGGCCTCACCTCCTTCGGCCCCCTCGGTTGGTCCGGAGGCGCCGTTAGGGGCAAGTCAGACGGAGCCCGGCTCAGGCTCCGGAGGCTCGAACGCGTAGACCTTTGCACGCAATATCTGTCGGCACCTCGACCAAATTGAAAAGCGGGTTGCCAGCAGAGAGCAGACGGCTGCGCTCGAGCAGAAAACGGAGGCGCTCGAGCAGAAGATGGATGAGGCCCTGACTCTGCTTCGAAGGTTGGAGCCTTCATAGGAGAAGATAGTGATCGCTAATCTGGAGTCGAAGTGCGCCAAGTATGAGGGCGATTTGGAGGTGGCGGCGCTCGAGATCGAAGAGTTGAAGAAGGAGAAAGTTGCTTTAGAGGCTAGTGTCGAAGAATTAGTGGAGGAGAACCATGACCGAACGGACTTTGCTCGGGCAGTTCGAGGTCTCCTTTCGGCGTCAGAATTCAGACTTTCTCCCTAGGCCTTTTGTTTCTCTATCTTTTTTTTTTGAATGGTAAACTTATAAAATAGAAATTTGTTTAATGAAAAGCCCCTTTCTCTTCTTGCGTAAGTTTTCAAATTTGTGATGTAATTGTTGGGAGAATCGAGAAGGAGTGCGCGCCCGGCAGGTCTAGGTCCCTAGGTTAATAGGATGAGATGGTCAGATTTCACCCTCAGGGACTGGCACTGTCAGGATATAGACTATTAAAAGCGGTATGCAGCCCTGTAATTCATGTTGCGTGCACGTAGTTTGTCGTAGTCTCTTCAGTGTGGCGTCTTCAACAACTGCCTTTCGCCTTATGATCTTCTTCGTTCCCCGCCGAGCACATGTGATGCCAATGCCACGTAAACATCCACGTGCATGCTCCAGATGCGATGGCGTTAATCTAGATGTAACTTGCCCCCCGGTAATCGTGATGCATATTAATGCGTGTGCCTGACAGCTACCACGTAGATTTCCTAACTCTATAAATACTTGTCGACCTGTGTTAAGGGCCGTTCTTGACCACGAGAAAAAATCGGTGCGACAATGTCCTTGTATGATCACGTAGTTAAGTACGCGGAGGACGAACCCCCGCATGCTGGGCGTCTGCCCAGGTGTGTCAGGCTAGCATGAGGTTGCCTTTCGTTCGAGAGGAGGCCTCAAAAAGGCCTCGGATCCATCTCTCTTGCTCGGGGGGGTCCGTTGTGGACGCCGGGAGTTCGTGGGGGGCCGCACCTGTAATGCCAAGGTCTTTCCAAGGTGGTGTTCATACGATCTCACCAGTGGAGAATACCATCACCGTGGCAGAAGATGAAACACAATCGACAGGAAATGCTGCGGTGACCCAGCCTTCAGTTCCTCCGACCGTGGAGGTTGTTAGTGCGCCGTCGCAGGCCGTGGTGCGTTGGCCTTGGCCTCGCCTCCTTTAGCGCCCTCGGTTGGTCCGGAGGCGCCGTTAGGGGCAAGTTAGACGGAGCCCGGCTCAGGCTCCGGAGGCTCGAACGCATAGACCTTTGCACGCAATATCTGTCGGCACCTCGACCAAATTGAAAAGCGGGTTGCCAGCAGAGAGCAGACGGCTGCGCTCGAGCAGAAAACAGAGGCGCTCGTGCAGAAAATGGAGGCGCTCGAGCAGAAGATGGATGAGGCCTTGACTCTTCTTCGAAGGTTGGAGCCTTCATTGGAGAAGAAGGCGATCGCTAATCTGGAGTCAACGTGCACCAGGTATGAGGGCGATTTGGAGGTGGCGCCGCTCAAGATTGAAGAGTTTAAGAAGGAGAAAGTTGCTCTAGAGGCTAGGGTCGAAGAATTAGTGGAGCAGAACCATCACCGAATGGACTTTGCTCGGGCAGCTCAAGGTCTCCTTTCGGTGTCGGAATTCAGACTTTCTCCCTAGGCCTTTTGTTTCTCTCTCTTTTTTTTGAATGGTAAACTTGTAAAAAGTAAAATTGTTAATGAAACACCCTTTTCTCTTCTTGCGTAAGTGTTCAAATTCGTGATGTGATCATTGGGAGAATCGAGAAGGCGTGCGCGCCCGACAGGTCTAGGCCCCTAGGTTAATAGGATTAGACGGTCAGATTTCACCCTCGGGAAGTGGCACTGTCAGGATACAGACTATAAAAAGGCCATTGGTCCAGCAATGAGTCCCTACTGTTGTCATTTCCTTAGACTCACAATGGCTAAGAAGTCGCGGAGCCGAGCGAAAGAAATATGGGATGATTATCATGCTATTCGTGGGGAGCGGTGCTCCCTTCCTCCGCATACTTTCGACGTGGAGGTACAACAAGTCTTGGGGAGGAACCCGAGGTAGGGCTGGTGTTTCCTTCGGCGGAGGCAAAGTTTTAGACCATGCCAAAAGGGAAGATTGCATTCTGTCTTCATCATTTGCGCGGTGTGCTGTTCCTCCCTTTTTAGCCGGAGTTCGTGAATATTTTCAACCACTTCGGCATCATCCCAATGCAGCTTCCACCAAACGCGATCACCATGATTTACTGTCTTATCAAGGAGTTATAGCGCCGACAGATCCCTTGGGACATCGAAATCTTCAAGGCAGTCATTCGATGGGAGAACCCTCGTATGCACGGGTGTTTCATTCTGAAAGGTAAGTACTACTAGGTGTTCAAGGTAATGGACACCAGATTTGCAGACTGGTACAAGAAGTTCTTTTTCGTCGAGCCCGGGGGGGAGCTTCGTTGTCCCCCAGAGGGTTGGCGAGGCGAGGTTTGTCGGGGATGGAGTCAATTTTGAGGATCCGCATTTTAGAGCAGTGGATGAAATTCGAAAGCGTGTCCATGACACAGAGGACTACCTGCGAGAGTTGGAGGACGACGTGTGGGTTTATACGGGTAAGGCTTCAGGGCTTCCCCTTTTTCGGTTTAACTCTGTATTCACATTCTACGTCTTATAGGTCGGCCAGAGCTCGAGCTGGATTGGTTCCGCCTCCGGCAGATCGGGAGTAAGAAAGTTCCCCATGACCGGGCAAAACCTTCCCGGCTGCCAGCGAAGAGGAGACGAGTGGCGTCAGAAGTGCCTGCAAAGGGGATCTCTTTGGCGGCAGCCGCTGTCTCTGAAGAGGGTGAGGCGAATCTGGCCTACATAGATGATGTACAGGTCAACGACAATTCTGCGGACTAGCGCGAGGGACGCGAAGGCTTAGTGGATTCTAGTGCTGGGGCAGTGACGACTTCAGGCGACCAGAGCACTGAAGAGTCCGGGGGTGTTCTTCGGGATGAGCCCCCACGAGGCGTTCCCGAATGGCGGCCTGATTCAATGACCAGACTTAGCACCAGGACTGTTGATTTGCTAAGTGCGATAAGATCCCAACTAGAGTTTTTGGGTATCGATTTTCCCTAACACGCGTTTTGGAGCTCACCAAGGAGGCCATAACGCAAGAGAGGAAGGAAAAAGAATGGGAACTTAGGTTCCTGGAGTCGGAGCGTCAACATTGCTTGGCCGAAAAGCGTCTCCGTTCAGCCACGCATGGCCTGGAGGAGTCCAGCCGTCAGGAGGCCGAACTCCAGTGGCTTTTGGAGGATGCGCTCGACCAGAGCTGCGAGGAGGCTCGCCAGAAAGGGGTCGCCGGATTTCACCGTTCACTTGAGCTTATGGTGCTTGTCAAGGAGGCGCTTTTCAAGGAGGCGCTTGAGAGTTTGGTGAATATGTTGGGTTCGACTTTCCTCAATTGAGGCACAGTGAGCCGCGAAGATCTCGAAGGGTTGAACATGGATGAGTGGATCCATTTGAGAAGCCGCGTACCAGTGTCTGTACTTCAAGATGTCGGTGAAGAGGTTGGAGCGGATGTTCGCCTTTGTTCCAAACTTGAAGGTGGCCATCCTGCCTACCAAAGCTGAAATGGCGAAAGCAGAGGAGGTCACGGGGGAGAGCCCGGTGCTGGAAGAGGGGCCAAGTATTCAAGGAGAGGTGGCCATAGATGAGCCTCTGGCCATTTCGCCTCTTCGTTCGCGGGACTCATTGGAGGATGTTCCCCGAACTTTGGGTGCTGACATCGAAATAGATTCTCCCTCTGAGACTTCGAGGAGGGATAACGAGTTGTAAAATTTTGTATTTCAGATCTTTGTAAATGATTTTGTTAATAGAATGTTTTGTTTTCTGTTTGTGTGTTCCTTTTTGGATGGTTCTGTTGTGAGTAATTGTTTGTATGCGTAGTATTCTCATTGTAAAAAAATAGCTAAGTTTAGGTGAAATAGCTTGGGACTCTTAAGTGAAATAGCCTGGGACTTCGAGAAGGGTATGTGCCCTTGACTGCCAGTCGCCTAGGCACTTATTGGATTTAGAAGGCCTGAGACTTCGAGAAAGGGGGGTGCCTTTGACTGCTAGTCGCCTAGGCGCTTATTGCATATAGGAGGCCTCGGACTTCGAGAAGGGGGGTGCCCTTGACTGCCAGTCTCCTAGGTGCTAAGTATAGGATTTAGAAGGCCTGGGACTTCGAGAAGGGGGATGCCCTTAACTGTCAGTCGCCTAGGCAGTATAAAATTTAGAAGGCCTGGGACTTCGAGAAGGGGGATGCCCTTGATTGCTAGTCACCTAGGCGCTAAGTATAGGATTTAGAAGGCCTGGGACTTCGAAAAAGGGGATGCCCTTGACTGTCAGTCGCCTAGGCGCTAAGTATTTGAGTGAGTCATTATTTCGTGAATCGTTTATGATATTGCAAACGGGTTACAAGTGTTTTATGAATAAAACTTTCTGATATCATTGCCGCTCCACGTCCTAGGAAAGAGGGTGCCATCTTGCCTTGCCAACTTGTAGGTGTTCGGGCTCAGTACGTTGCGAATGATGAAGGGGCCTTCCCAATTTGGGTCGAGCTTGCCGAGTGTCATGTCTCTGTCGGCGGTGTTTTTTAGCTTAAGGATAGGGTCACCTTCCTAGAAGGGCCTCCTCCGAACATGTTTGTTGTAGTACTTTTTGATTCGCTGCTTGTGTTCGGCTTGGCAAAGCGCAGCTGCCTCGCTGTTCTCCTCGAAAAGATTGAGTTCGAGCTTCCTTGCGTCATTATTTTGTGGTTGCCATCTACGTGGGGGTAGTAAACCTCCAGCTCAACCGGCATGAGCGCTTCCTTGCCGCAGACGAGTGAGAAAGGCGTTTGACCCATGGCCAGTTGAGCCCCCAGATCACCGCGGGCAGTTCAACGGTCCATGACGAGCCGACCCTTTCTATCCTCTTCTTCAATGTATTGAGGAAGTTCTTATTTGTTGCCTCAGCTTGTCCATTTGACTGGGGATGGCGAACTGATGCGAAATTTAGATTGATGTTGTTTTCAGAGCATAGGCTTCGGACGACACAACTTGTGAATGTCATCCCATTATCACAGACCAGGGAGAGTGGGATGCCGAATCTGCATATGAGCCGCGTCCAGATGAAATTCCTGACGTTCGCGCCCGTCGGTTGTGCCATAGCCTTGGCTTCGTCCCATTTGGAGAAATAATATGTTTGCCAACAGCACGTGCCGCATGTTCCTCTCGGATTTGGGAAATGGGCCCAGGAAATCGAGCCTCCACATCGAAAATGGCCAGGAGCTCGAAATGGGCTGCTACTGCGCCGCTGGTTGTCTTGGAATTTTTGAGTAAATCTGGCATTGGGGGCATCTCTAGCTGAATTCCTTGGCATCCTTGTGAAGGTTTGGCCAGTAGTATCCCTAGCGCAAGATCTGCAATGCGAGGTTCCGTCCGGCAGCGTGGGTCCTGCAGTCGACAAAGTGGATCTTTTCGAGGATAGTTTTCGAATCCTCCTTGTGGACGCATTTCGCCAAGGGGAAGGAGTAGCACCGCCTGAATAACTGCCCTTGCAATAGAACGTATCTCGCTGCCTTCACTCGGAGCTTGGGGTCTGACACCTATCGTTTGGAATTTCTCCAGTCTGCAGATAGTGTTGGATCTCGTCCATCCAGCTTCCGTAGTTAAGAGCCGACCTCGAAGACCTCTGGATTGTTGTATGCAGGGGCAATATATCTTGTGTGTCTCCCTTTTCCTCGGCCAGATCGTCTACGAGCGAGTTCATTTTGCGGGGAATGTGAAACAGGAGTGCTTGGGTGAAATGTCGGAGGAGGTTCTTGGCCAATTATACGTATTTTTTGAGCACCTCATACCATTAGCTTTGAATCATTATAGATGTGATGGTGCTGCGCTCCAAGGCCCTTGGCAATCTTGAGCCCGGCGATGAGGGCTTCATACTCGGGTTGATTGTTCGTGACGGGGAATCGTATTTTTCCTAATTTCTAGATGGTTGCGTTCGTCAGAGGCTCCGTCGACGTGAAGGATCCAGGGCAAGTGTCTCTCAGGGTTCTAGGGGTGTTCAGTAGTTGTTAGTTCGGCGATGAAGCCGACAAGCACTTGGCTCTTCGATGTTGATCTGGCAAGGAAGTCGACATCGAACTCAGAGAGTTTCACTGCCCACTTCTGCAATTTTTCAGAGACCTCAAGGGAGTGGAGTATTCTTCAAAGAGGTTGGTTCGTCACCACCTTGATAGAGTGAGCTTGGAAATAATGGCGCAACATGTGGACAGCAGCTATCAACGCAAAAGACAGTTTTTCGAGAGGAGGGTACCTTAGCTCAGCGCTGTGAAGGATGTGACTGACATAGTGGATGGGGCGTTGCTGCCCTGCCACTTCACGGACGAGTACCACCGACACTGAGCTGTCAGCGGTGCTGAGGTAGAGGAAGAGGTCTTCACCTGGAAGTGGGGCGGACAAGAGTGGAGGCGACAACAAATACCTCTTTAGTGACTCAAAAGCTTGGCTACAGTCGTCGTTCCAAGTTGGGTACTCTCCCCGAAGGACTTTAAAGAAAGGGATGTATCACTCGCCAGACCTGGATATGAACCTTCCATTTAGTTTCTACACGTCTTAGACTGTTCGAGGCGATTCCATATCTAGGATAGCTTGTATCTTTTTAGGGTTCGCTTCCATTCCTCTGATCAAACCATTTGGCCCTGGAATTTGCCATACGTCTTGCCGAAAATACTTTTCAATGGGTTCAGCCTGATATTGTAAGCGCGACAGGTGTCCAGCATTTCTCGGAGGTCGCTTAAATGTCGTTCCTTGTTCCTTCTCTTGATTAGGATGTCGTCGACATAGGCCTCCACATTTCGTCCTTTCTGATTTTTGAAGATGGTATCGACCATTCGTTGCTACATTGCGCCTGCGTTTTTCAAACTGAAAGGCATGACCATATAGCAGAACGTCCCCTGGTCGGTGATGAATGAAGTGTGCTTTCATCTTCCTCTGCCATTCAGATCTGGTGATAGCCTGAGAAGGCATCGATGAAGCTCATTACCGAGTACCCTGCCGAAGAGTCGACGAGTCTATCTATCTTCGGTAAGGGGTAGAAGTCTTTGGGGCATGCCTTATTCAGATCTATAAAATCGAAGCACATTCGCCATTTCCTTGAGCTTTTCTTCACGACGATAACGTTTGCGAGCCACGAGGGGTACGCGATCTCTCTAATGAAGCCAACGGTGAGGAGTTTTTCGACCTCCTCTCAAATCGTCTGCTGTTTCTCGCCACCAAAGTTTCTTTTCTTCTGTCTGATGGGGGTTGCATCGGGTTTAAGGCTTAGCCGATGTTTGGCTACAACTCTTTCTATCCCAGACATATCACTGGTTCCCCAAGCAAACACATCGAAGTACTCAGAAAGCAGGGTTGCCAGAGTAGACTTTTTATTCTCAAGGAAGTCTCAGTTACATGATCATTTTGTTCGTCACCAGGTGGGAGGTGACACGTGTAGAGGCGAGCATTTATCTCAAAGCACTTCCTGGCACCAAGTCCGTCCCATCTAATAGTGGCGATGCCGAACGACGTGAGGAACTTGACACATAGGTGATAAGTAGATGGGACCATGCGGAACTCCGCAATTGCGGGTCGCCCTAGAATCGCATTGTACCCAGAGGGAGGATCAATGATGATGAAGTCAATCTGCTTTGTCTCCTTTCTGGGGCGGTCTTCGAGGCTGACACGCAGTGTGGCGTAGCCTGCGGGCTGGTAGACGTCGCCGGAGAAGCTGGATACTGTCATGGAGGGAGGAAGAGGCCTGCAGCGGCCGACGCCCATCTCGTCGAAGGCGCGCAGGTAGAGGATGTCTACTGAACTCCTGGTGTCGACCAGGGTTCGGTGAACATTGCACCCTTCGATCTCGGCAATGATGACAATGGGGTCGTCGCGATTGCCGCCCCCTTGAGGAAGGCACCTGTGGTGAAGGCGATGTCAGGTAGAAGTAAGGGGGTTTCGGCGGTGCATACCTCTGGGCACCTTCGAGTCAAGAGGTTGTAGTCATCGTCGAAAATAGATACGACGATCTTCTTCCTGCTAATCTTCGATGTCGTCGGGGCCGATGGGGAGGTTGCCTGAGGTTCGTCTTGGGGAAACAATGCTCTTGCTGTCTTTGATGGTGGCTTCTCGATCTTTTTATAGTCGACGTGAAAGCCCTTCTCTATATATTCGTTGACGAGTGCCGCAGAGTGGCACTCGTGCAGAAGATGGCCGTAGCGTTGGTGAAACTTACAATACTTCGTGGAGTCTTCGCCGGGTTGGGGTGGTTGCCGTTCACCGAGGCTTTGGATGAATCCTTTATCCTTGAGGATTCAGAATATCTCCTCAATGACGTACATCGACGTTGAGGTGCGTGGGGAGTTACCATCAAATTTACTCTTCCCATGAGATGGGGGAAACTTCCGGTCGTGAAAGTTTCTCTTGGGGCTGCTTGCGTCCGGCCTCGAAGTGTCACCCCTCGTCCTGAGGGGCGGCGTCTTCCTTCTTGGTGTTTGCTTTGGGAGCCTTTCCGTCTTCGAGATGAATTCGTTTTTCGGTCCGAGCCCTTGCCTCTCTGAGCACCTTCGGCATGTCATCCACGAAAGAGTCGTATAGCTTGCTAGGACGTATGCTGTGGACGAAGATCATAGTTGACCTGTCGTCAGTGGTGTCTTTGGTCTCAACATTCATCTTTGAGAAGCGATCCACATAATCACGCAAGGACTCATTAGGGCCTTGCCTTATTTGCCAGAGCTCGTGGATTGTTCGGGATGTGGTCTTCGACGTGCCGAACCTAGTGTGAAACTATTCGGAGAATTGTTGAAAACTCTGGATGGAGCTCTTGGGAATTTCGTCGATTTAGTCAAATGCCAAGCCTGTCAAGGTGTTCTGGAAAAGGGGGCACTTGTACGCGTCTGAGATGGGGTCGCCCGTCGCCAGGGCATTCTCAAAGCATTTTACTGCCAGGTCGGTGAGGCCGTCATAATCATCGACCCTGGGAGAAGATCGTGCTCACAAGTGGGGCTGGAGTGTACACTTCGGGCCGACTTTCCTTGGTGACGTGGGGTGTTGGCCTCTTCAAGAGGCAGTTCGCAGTGTTCTGCTCTTTGTGGGGAGATTGAGCCCTCAAGAGGTAGAGCAAGAGAGAGAGGCATCTGCTGCTGCTAGAGGAGAGCTAGAAGATTGGCAAGAAAGGCATTCATTGTCTGAGAGAGCGTGGCTACTGCGTGTGTCAAGGCTTGGAGCTGGTGGTCATTTGCGACGACATTATTCTCGGGTGGTTGTGCCACCTGCTACTTTTCAAGCGATGAGTGGTTTTCACCGCGAGCTTCTTCCATGGGTAATTAGGGAAGTTGGTTCGTTCCTGCGTGAGGGCATCAAATTGTTGTAGCTAGAAATCATCCAGAAGGACGAAAGAGATTTTTTACGTGGAAAACTGACCGAGTGAAAAAACCACGGCGCCTTTCGGGCGGCTTCAAAGATTTTCACTAATGCATGCTTTTTACAAAATAACAACGATCAAGTGAGGAGAAGGTTATGCAGAGGATTCAAGGAAAGTCAGACTCTTTCTCCCTAGTATCATGAGGTTTTATACTTCAAGGGAATGAGCTCCATCTTTGGTGTCAGGCCAATGATGTTTGCTAGGCTGGCGTGTCGTGGCCCTGGCTGTATTGATAGTACTATCTAGGATGGGAGGCATACCTTTTAAAAGCAGTACAAAGCCCTATACCTCATGTTGCGTGCAGGTAATTTGTTGCAGTTTCTTCAGCATGACCTCTTTGACAACAGTCTTTCGCCTTGAGATCTTCTCTGTTCGCCACCGAGCACCTGTGACACCAATACCACATAAGCCTCCACGTGTACACTCCAAATTTGGCGGCGTAGATCCAAATGTAACATAAAAGTATGATAAGAAAATCACAAAATACCCCAGTGAGAGTATGACTACTATTTTTTGCTTTCTTTTGGGTCTCTTCTTTGAGCTGAGAATAAGACCCCACCTTAGTCGAAGGTGACCACAGAGAACTTGCGAAGGAGCACATTAAAGGAAGCCTACAACACTTTTGATGCCAGAGGAGTTGCATTATTATAGCAAAATCATATTAAGTGTGGCAGCCTTACCATCTCAATATTTAGATGATCATACCTAATGCACCATGTAACATACAATAAAATACTCAATAATGCTAGTTTGTTTTTTATTTTTTAATTTGATATAAATAAAAAAATTAGTAGGTAAAGCAAAAAAAAAGATGAATAAATAAATGGTAATTAATATTTTTTATTTTGCTTTAAATTAAATAAAGCTGTGCTAGCACAATAATTTGCTTGAATATTTAGAGAATCAATTTCGAACCTACCAAAATTTGTAAATGCAGTAAAAAAAATGCTACAGATAATACAACAAAATTATCTTATGTAAATAACAATTTATACTTCTCATAAAAAAAATTGTATGAAAACATAAAAATATCAATGCCAATGATAGAAATTAATAAAAATTGAACACACATAATGGATATTTTATTAATAAAAATTGAGTTATTATCAACCGATACTATAAATAAATTAATTAAAAAAAAAAACATTTTAAGGTACAAGTACTACAATTCATCCATATGAAAAATGAAATTGTTGCAGGGAATAAATAAACTAGTTTAACTTACATGTGGAGCAATAAAACTGAGAATCACTGCAACTTTTTTACACTTAAAAAGGGTTAAAAATTTAGCAGCATTCAAAACTTCTGATTAAGTATTAAGAAGAGCTCTCCAGATATTCCATTGCTTTCCTCTTGACATACTCAACTCTATCAAGCTGGCCTTGAGACTCTTCATAGGCATGATATTTTTTGAACAAAAACTGCAATTTTAATGATCAGTGATTACTAACCAATATTTCACAAAATGTAAACACTTCAGTCCGCAAATTTTCGTACTCTTATGACTAAATTGGTTTAAAGATTTGGATTTAGGGCTTAGAGCATGCAAATAATTTCAGGTGTCATATATAGTTGAGTCTATATATAAAGCGGATCGAGGCCACCAAACATGATCTAGAAAATAGGGCAGTATATAAGTAATTAGGATTTAAAGCTCAGGGCTTAGGAAAGATTTAAAATGGTAGTCTAATTACGTACAAGGTCGTAGAGGAAGTTTGAAAAGTTTGTAGTCTAAAAATACAAAAGGATTACGGAAATATATTAGTAATTTATCGATCCACTAAAATCTCTAGGAATAACACAAATGAGCTACCTCAAACTTATAGACTTGTAAAGGCTTTAGCTTGATTTTAAGTTTAGAAGAATAATTAGAGATCAATCTAACTCAGACATATATTGGAAGCAAGCTAAGTCAGGCCAAGCCTAGTTACAGATAGAGCTTAAGCGAAGACTATCCACTCCAAGTAACAGGATCATCTTGTCACGTACTGAAACAAATTTGGAGCTAATAAAGGCATCAATTTTAAAGGTTCAAGAACTGAAATATTTTTAATGTCACCAACAGGCAAATTCAGGGTTTTATACCTTCATTTTCTTTGAAGGAAGACTTAAACAAGTAGCTCTCTCAAATAATGCTCGAATCAACTCGTGATCTCCCAGGCGAATTTCCTGCACAGCAAGACAAGTTCAGAAAACAGAAAGCAGAGATAAAATCTATAGCTGGCAAAATACATTACTTGATCTAGGTAGATATTCCAAATATCTGTTCTCTTTGGATGTTCCCGCAATATGCCTTCAAACATTGACCTTCCCCTATCAGGCACTCCGCACTTAAATTCCAATATAGCTGTGTGTGAGATAAATTTTATATGCTTCTTGATCGGTAGGCTTAAAAGAGCGCGGTTAATGACAGACTGAATATCTTCTTTGCCTAAACTTAATGCATTTTGCATGCAACTCAACCAAACCTACATGGTAAAAAATACAATTAAAAAGAACACAGAAAATAAGCCAGAAGACCGAATAGAGATCCTCACTTTGCATGATTTTCTAAATTTTTTGGTCATTTTATTGAGCAAAGCCTCGGCCAGTTTATACTGCTCAGTTCTTTGATACATCCCAAGAAGGGCTAGATGCAATTTCTTTGGATCACACGTTTGTAAAGCCCTCTTAAAAGCTCTATCAACATCCTCCTGAATCAATTTCATGAGTTAGCAAACCAACATTAAGTGCTAAATTTTTGTATGTATATGAAGATAATTTATTTAACCTCAGGTGAAGTTCCATATGCATTTTCTATGTTAAAATAAGCCACCCAGATGTTAAGCCTCTCTCCTTCTTCTTGGATGTTGATTGTTTTCAAAGCCCTCCACAAAAAAACAAAAAAAGATTAGTAAAGACTGGAGAAAACTTATCAACTTTAAAATATTATATAGATGTATTTCTAGAACAAATTTTCCAACAAATACATGAAAAAAAATGCAAAGTTGTGCAACTCTATTGTTGACAACCCTGATTTCTTGGAATATCAGTATAAGAAGAATCCAAATTTGAATAAATCGGGCATACCTTTCAGCGATAGAACGTGCTTTCTGAACATCTGCTTGAGCTAACATGAACTCCATGTACTTTATCCAGGAAAAGCTACTATTCGGAGAACTTCTAACCAACTTTTCAAAGTCATCGACTGTTTCTGGTCCACCATTTCGAAGGTATTTCTCTTCAGAAGCACGTATCTCACGCTCCCTGCATAACCAAATAAGCGAGATTCATATGAATGAAAAACAACAAAAAGATAATAAATCAACATACAACATGAAGCCACAGATTATAGATGATAAATCAATTGCCTATAAATATTGATAGTGATATTATAGAGAATAGTCTCAAGTTGTATGGATATGTACGGCTTAAAGAATAATGAGAAGTGAATATGAGTAACATTCATTTTAGTTAACAAAACATGCTGAAAAAGGGTAAGATTGCAGGTAACATATTAACTATTAAACAAGATTTAGATAACATACAAACTTTACATGAGGGGTTGCAATGGACATAATTAATTGGCAAAAAATAATTCATAAGCAAATCCCAACTAATTGGGATAAGCCTCATGATCATGTTGATGATGATATAGCACCTCTCCTGCTTTGCCACCTTCATTGCTTTCCTATCTTTGTTATGCTTGATCTCCTGAGCTCCACTGCCAATCTCTTTGCTTATAGCAGTGGCATTATGCAAATCAAAATTCTCTGAATCATCAAGAGAAACTTGCAATGGTGGAAAGAAAGCCCTTGATTCTGCTTGAGAAAGAACTATTGCAGTTCCATCATCTTCTTGGTCAGTAGTCCTCTCTATGCCAGAATGATCGTTTTGAGCCAATGTAGGCAACCTGCAGTCCCTCGCACCAACATCTTCATTACTTATTGTATTATTAACTTCTTCAATGTAAGATTTTTTCATTCCCAGTCTAATGCGCTGCCTTTCTTGATCAATCTGAGAGAGTAATATGGAAGTCAAATACATGCAACATGCATCCATACATATGAAAAATGAGAGCTAGAAAACTACTGAGCACTTTAATATTCTAATGAATAGTCAAGATCAAAAGACATTTCAATTAAAAATGCCAACCAATCAGCTAACCTTGAGAATCTTTGCAACAACTTTTTCTCCAGCCCTATATTTAGTTTCAATATGATCAACATGATCATCTGAAACTTCAGAAACATGGCATAGACCAACCTGAAAGAAACATTCATTTGCATAATATACCAAGCAATTTTAAATATGAAGCAACAAATAAAGACAAAACCTACCAGGTTAGAACCATCGATAGATATAAATAGGCCATAAACTTCCACTCGTCTAATGTGTCCAGAAACCAGATCTCCAACGTGTAACTTTGAGAAGTCACAACTATCTGGTTTTACTAATTGGCCATCTCCATCTTTCTTCAAAGTTACATCTACTTTTTTTGATGAAATATCCACACACAGCACCCTAAAAAATATGATAACATTGACGGCCTCAAACTTGTTTGAAAATATAATTTAAATAGAAATTAAATAGTGCACTTACCTGCCATGTACTAGTTTTCCAACTGGGAATTCCGCATCAGGATTTTCTACAAACCCATCTGACAAGTTCGACAAGAGAATTCTAGCATCTATCTTTCGTGAAAGCATAATAAAGCAACCTTTCGAGGTAACATTCTTAACATAACCCTGCACAAATGAATAATCTAGCTTCAATAGCTTCAAGAGAATTAAATATACACACATCAGTGTAAGGTCAAAATATACTTCACAGAAATAGATTAGCAAATGAGTCCATTGAACAAGGCTTTAAGTTGTAGCTCTAAGCGTTGCTATTAAAAAATTACACATAAAAGTAACCATATGAAATATAAATACTGTGTGGCACAAACTAA
This sequence comes from Apostasia shenzhenica, assembly GCA_002786265.1. Lineage (NCBI taxonomy): Eukaryota > Viridiplantae > Streptophyta > Magnoliopsida > Asparagales > Orchidaceae > Apostasia > Apostasia shenzhenica. Next base: position 87,849 of record KZ454830.1, read on the forward strand.
CAAAGCAATGACTTCAGGAAAATGAATTGAACAAGTTGCCCACAAACAGAAATGTACTCGTAAGACTGTTCTAGCCAAAAAAAAAATTATGCAGATGAAAAAGCACATGTCATTTGGCTAGATAGCTTCAAATACTAAATTAACAAATTTCAAAAGATTATTGTCAAGGTTCTGGAATTTTTAGTAGTTGAATATCATCATGATTTTCAAATAAAATGAAGAATGCTTGCCTTGTACCACGAACGTCAAAAGGCATTGTTTTATGTTTCAAAATCTTGTTTGTTGTCAATATACTCACATGTCCAAATAAAACATGAAGCATATCAGGTCACAGATCTTTACTAACTGTAACTTGAATAATATATTCATTTCCAGATCTAGCAATAATGAAAAGGAGTTAGCAGATCGTTCCAAAAAAAGAAAAAGAGTTAGCAGACTTACATATACTTCCATCATAGCCAGAAGATCATCAATCTTATCAACACATTTGCAAGGCATATCCCTTCAATCCAAGAAATGAAACTTCATAAGATTGTGCAATCATCAAAACTAGTAAACTCTAGCAAAATAAATGAAGTAGAATGAGACCGGCCATAAATATTTAACAAAATAATTACGCTATGCATGTCAAATATGCACAATGCATCAACTAATTTTGAAGTCCATGTGACTGATAAGAGCACAAAAAAGAAGTGAATATTCTGTAATTCTGAGAGTATCTAAGAAGGAATGCAACAAACTACAACACTCAGAAATTGTTTCAATGAAGGAAACTGGCAGTGGGAGAAACATGTGAAGACAGTTCGGCTGGAGAGACAAAACCAAGAAACAACAAGCTTAGTCACATTATAAAGAAAATGGACCTTCTTCTCATTTCAATGAACTTTTGAATTTTCATTCTTCCCGAAACATCAAACTTCATTAGGCTCCCAAATATAAGCAAAATGATGATTTAGGAAAAATAAAAAGTGTTGCTAAAAATATGAATTGAACAATCAAGCAGCTTACTTTTCGTTTAAAAGGTCCACAGAATTAGTCATTGATGCCCGTAAAGACAAATCAGCATGAACAAATCCACTTGAAGATCTGCTTATCTCCAGAACCTTGCATTTCACAAACAGCCCTTCCTGGTATCTAGACAGTGGGTCGATCACCCAAGAATCAACGAGTTCAGTGTAATGAACTCTACCAAAAAGATGAGGGCCAATTTGCACCAAAACTCCTCCAATATTTGGAAGTATTTTTTTAATTTTACCCCCAATGATATCACCATCCATTATATGCTCAGCACCCATCATATTAGAGACCAAGCCATCAGCATTATCTTTGTCAATATATACAGCATCATGTGGTGTTTTATGAGTAGATGAGTGTAATGACAACCGCAAAACCCTTCTATTTTTGTTCATACTTATAACACGACCGGTAACAACTTGTCCGATATAGTATCTCTTATTAAACTCCCGGAGTTCACTGGGCTCAGAAGAACTATCAAGAATAAAAAGATTGGCCTTGACATACTTAGATATAGTTAATTTCACCCATTCCGGGTCAACCTTAACAACATATCCAGTGACAATGCTGCCAATTGAGATTTTATCAAATGGCAAAGAATATTCTATCACATGCACATTTCCTGAAAAAAATAAAAAAGTACATTTAGGAGGATATGCACAAAAAAGATACTAACATGTACCCACACATATATATATTTATGTGCATTTATATATATATATTTATTTATTCCAGCAAAGGAACAGGAGAAGCCATTCAAGTTAAAATTAATCAACATACACACGCAATAAATAAGAACCAAAACAAAAAATCACATTACAATCTAATGAATGCAACCCCACTACATAGTCAGGTGCTTTCAGATAATTAACAGTCAAACACTAAAGGGGAAAGTAGCATATCATTTAACTAAACAAAATTTCAGTGGTTAGCAGTATATTGTTAACAGCTAGGAAGTAACAAAGGGGGAAGCATTCAAGTTAAACCTAGTCAATATACACACACAAAATAACTTTAGAACAAAAAAAAGAATCATATAACCATCTAATGAACAACAATCCTACCAAGTAATCAAATGGTTTCGAAGTATTAACATTCAAATGTCATGGGGCAAAATAGTACATAATCAAACTAAAAGGAATCTTAGTAGTGAAGAATACATTGCTATTTTTTTAATCAGAAGAGTGGAACCTTCAGATCAATTAACATATTATGATCAAATAGCACATAATAATCACTCAAATTTCAATTGATTCATAACTTGATTTCTGAGTGACATGGTATAACCCTACTCAAAATGGCAGAACCATTCCATCTTGGAATAGACTTCATATATGCATAGATGTGTTTACACTTGTATAATGCACAAATGTAGAATTGGATGTGTGCACAAGCTATAAAGTGTGAAATAGATCTAGGTAAACAATGTGCACAACACATTTTATTCAAGATGTAAAGTTGGAAACTCCATTTGTGTCAACTCACAATAGAATAACTTTTAAACAACTATACATCAAAAAAAAAAAAAAATCAAATAAAATTCAAAGACAAAAAAGAAACTATGATTTGGATTTAAATTCAACAAGCCTGAATTCGACTCAATGCTAACCCTAATGATTATTTGCTAAATTACACGAGACCAAATCAAGTAATCAACTCCAGTTGGCAGTTGCTAACATGAACATGCTTAAGACATGATTGCCCAGACAATCCTAGCAGATTATGACCCCACTCCTCTACAAATGATTTGTCTTGTTTCCATATTGAAGAGCAACTGAAGTTTCACAGTTAATAAACATTTAGAAAATAGTTCTTTTTGCCTACTTACAATTTTCTCATATTCCGTATCAGTAAAAACTTGACAGAGATTAAAGAAAAAGAAGCATTGATCAGACAACACCAATACCCTTATATATACCTGATAAAATTGAAGGTTTGCTGGACAACAACCATCTGAATGTGTTTTTATGTTTTCCTGCTCGGGGAACTTTTGCAATAATACGAGCATTAACCAACTGTCCAATTCGAAATTTGGATAATCGGTTCTCAACTGAATGCTCATCATCATCCACCTGAATTTTTTCTGTAAGTATTAAACCACACAAAGACATAGGATAACAATAACACTTGATCATCACCTCATTTACATGTATTTTCCCGGTTAACCCCACGCCAAATTTCACACAAAGCTCAAGTTGTTTTATGCCAATGATCTGCAAAACTCGATAGAATTAAAAGTCAAAAAGGTAGTCCCAATAGCCTCCAAACTACAAGAGAGGAAGCATAACTGTCTTGCATATAATTAGCCAAAAAAACGAGATATACCATCACACTATCCAAAGCATAAAATTTATTCATAGACAACCTTCTAAACTCCATAGTATACTCATGCCACAGAAATCTTAAAGATTACTTATAAACACCTTTTAACATAGTGTCTAATATACCACCTTTTAACTATAGTTTATAATGCACAAAAATTATTTTCAGAGCAAATTACTGGTAGTTTCCAAAATTTTACCTGTAACTACAATTTGGTCTGTATTTTTTGAAAAATTTTATTTAGGTCCCTAGCATATTTTGAAATTCACTTTGGTCCCTAGAATTTAAAATATGGACCTAAAAGTAAAGCAAAATAGGGACCTAATTGGTCCATACAATTTTAATTAAAGACCTAAGTGAGATTTTGGAAAATATGGATCAAAGTGTATTTGTAGATAAACTGTAGAGACCTATCAATAATTTACTTTTATTTTAATTTATGTTCTGTCATACATAAATACATGTTTATTTATGTGCATAGAAACTCATATACTAAAATACATAGGTACATGTTTACAATGGGAGTTCCAATTTAATCCGAACCGTCATGTGTTGACGACAAATTGAACCAAATGGAGCCATTGTGGACCGAACTATTCTCACTAAGTGAGCATGCCTCTCCAAGGTAACAAGGTTCATCATATCACCCACTTCGGTTCATTTGTCTTGGTTAACATGCAATCTCCGCAACTCTACTCACCAAGTCAACCCTATAGATTCCACAAACCATGCTCTCCAAACAGGACTAGGTGCACAAAGTAGGCTGGCAAAGCAATATTCTGGTAATTTTTCAAATCGAGAATTTGACATACTAGAAACCTAAGTCACTAGACAACTGTAGCAATTTCACAGGCCACATTTGGTTATTCCAATGCTCCCTCCACCATGAGTAACCAATATTTTAGAACGGAATTGACTCATCCTAAAGGCCCAATCTCCCTTAGTGTCTATAAATAGAGGTCTCCACAACTCTAGAAAGGACTCTAGGAGGAGATTTCAAACTCTTCTTCTACAACCAGCTACTTAGTGGGATAGAAGGGAGACCCTCTAACCTCGACAGCTTTGTTGGCACTATCCTGATCTAAATTCCTTTTATCTGGCCCTTATAGGAAAGCTACCTATTCATTGTAATCGCCTTATCCTCCTATTGAGAAAATGGATTTTTTGGCTCTGATTCGACCCGTGAACATAAGGGGATCTCTATGAACCATGTTACATTCTTATTTTCTCTTGTTTTACCATTTATCTGGTTCTTGCTTGCGACAGACTCAACTTTCTTACGTTCAGTGCGGCTCATCACTTTAGACTAGATCTTCTATCCTGTGAGATTTGATGATGAATTTAGATCGAAAACTTGCCTTTGATAGGGATCACAAAAAATGGTTACACTTTTTCTCCCCTCCCAAGAGGCTACACTATTTACAATAGGACTTCCAAATTAATTCCCAACCATCCACCTAGCATGATAAAATGAAACAAACACAATCATGATAAATCGAACTATGCTTGGCTAACGGTGTTGACTTGCGATCCACTAATCTTAGGTAGCTAGGTGAGCTTCCCCAACAAGGTAACATGTTTGCAACCTTGGGAAAAGCAGTTAGTCATTCACTAACCCACTTCAAGGTCCTATCATCTTAACCATAGGCGTAATGTTCTAACAACTAACTACTCCAGGGTTCATTTACTTAGGTCCACATCAGATCTCCACTATTATGCTCCCCAGGTCAGCACTGTTGATTTCAAAGCCTGTCTTCATGACCCTCTCAGTGAACATGATGAACACTTCTAACGACAATTTTTCACAAGGGTTGCAAAATAGGTCAATGGACGGCTACTCTAGTAAATTGTCCAACTGAAAATGAGTGTTATTAGGAGCCCAAACCACTTGACGCCTCCAGCAAATTTACATGCCATATGTGCCTCCCATTGCTCTCCACAACATAAGTAACTAATATCCAATTAATATTTCAAATTTTGCACCCAATATAAAGATTTATCTATATTCTAAATTTAGTTTACTTACCATGAAATTTTAAAACAAAAAAGAGTGATAGCACATGTAAATGTATTTATGATAAAAAGGAAAACAAGCAATTTCCAGAATAGTGTTATGAGTAAAAAATTATTAAAAATTTATGACCAACATCAAACATCCTTTTCTAACCCTAAATAAAATCAAATTAATATGAACTATAAAAAAGTAAACACATAAACAAGTATAATTTTTCATACTAATAAATCTACATAAAAACTAAATATTAGGACCTTTTCTTTATATATTGTTTTTTTATGTAATCTTTATCCACTGCTAGTATAACAATGAAAAGTTTTATTATAAGAAGAAACAAAGTATGAAATATTATAAAGAAAATCAAATTGGGAGTTTTACCAAGACCGAATCTGACACAATAAAATATGAGAGAATTACATACATACCCCTTAAATCATCTTGAATTACATATTAAACCCCTTATTTTTTAATTTTACAACTTAACCCCCTAAATCATCCAAAAATAACATATTTAGGTCTTTCTCAAGATTTTCAAAGTATGTTTTTTGCTGATTTATAATTATTTGGATGTTTATTACCAATAATTTATATATACAAATATTATAAATATATTTACAAATACATGTATTCTACTAGTTTTTATTTTTGGATGATTTAGGGGGTTAAGTTGTAAAATTAAAAAATGAGGGGTTTAATATGTAATTCAAGATGATTTAAGGGGTATGTATGTAAATGCCCCTAAAATTATTAACAGGGCAGCCTGTATTCTAGATTAGCACTTTAGATGAAAACATTGTTCAATTTTATAATTTGATCATATCAAAATTTGGATACCCGACCCATTGACAGGCAATTGAAGTTTAGAATGTAGTGTATGAATAAATTTTATGATTTGAGTGTCATAGTAAATGCTCCTGAAAAAAGTCGTATATCAATAAATATCCCAAGAAAATATAAACTTGGATGATGAATCATTAACATGTTCAATTTTTAGCAACATAGGCTTAAGCATAGAATTGCAAAAAAGAGAAATCAATATCACCTCAGCATCTACAAGTGCTCCTATAGTGTAGTTGGACAGCTTTTTGGCCCTTTTCAAACTAGAAGAATTTAAAGCTTCACCAAGTGACTTAAGACGCAGAAGTAGTCTTCCACTAGAGTCAGCACTATGAAGAGCTTCAATGGTTACAAGAACACTGGAAGGCATCAAAAATAAACAAAAGCAGTTTATAAATAAAAGGATTCAAATATATAACCTCCAATTGAATAGAGCCATAATGACAAAAATAGGCAATTAGTGAAACTACAAGTTCTATATTCTATGAGTACCATATTATATGAGAATATTTTTTTAAAGAACATTGCGAAGATAATTATAACCTGTGAAACACGAGTACGATATAATGATATGAATACGATACGATACGAGTACGACAATAGGATAAACTTAAAAAAAGTAATATGGATACTTTAGAATACGACTGTTATATATGTGTGTATAATACATCATATTCTCATATTTAAAATAAAACTTTATAGTAGATCAGAATAACTTACGTACCATATTGATATGAATTTCAAAAACATCTTTTGAATTTTCTTAAAATTAATTACATTTTTTTCAAATATTTTTGATATCACTAAAAGCACTATTACGGATAATCTAATTTAAAAAATAAAAACATCTTTTAACAACTATTGAATCTGAAAAAAATCTTAAATTTAAAATAATGTCATAAATTTAATTTAATTTCTTCATAACCTATCATAAATTATCTAAGTGAGATAGTTTAATATATATATATATATAAGCAGATTATGCTCAGTTTCAATTCAAATTTGATCCAATCAATTAGCTCGATGCAAATGAAATACAATTGATAATAAAACAGATATTGTCACATGAACCCAAATAGACTGACTTAATCAATGTAGATGTATGCTCTCCTCCCTTTGAGTTTGACTTAATAAATAAATAAAATTAAAAAGAATAAAATTATCTTTTTCACGATACAAGCTTGATTAAGGAAAAAAAATGTGATCGGTGTCTAACAGAAACAAAAATAAAATATTGACTGAAATAAAAAAAAAGTGATATCATTAGTATCTGTAAGATTGCGAAAAAGAGTCGACTAAAGTAGGTAATGCAGCGACTTACAAATACCAAATTTTTTTAAGTGTCAAAACACTAGCGTGCGTGAAGTTGTGTTTTGTGCGTGAAACTTTCTGTAATCTCAATTGCGTGAATCCAGTGTATTGCTCTCTTAATTTTAACATTCAAGTGTAGGTTAAACCTTCCAATATATTTTTTTCTAATTAGAAGTGTCAGGAAGTATCACATAAGTATCAACCAAGTATCTTATTTTTAAAAAATTAAAATAAAAATTAATATGTCACGTGGCGTATCGAATATGTATTGAGGAGTATCGGTATCTAATACCGATATAATATGAATATGTTAGGCTTCACGAAGTATCAATATTTCATAAAATTACTTATTCGGCCATGACCCTCAATTACAAAAAAAAAAAAAATACATGAAATATTCCTTACCTATTCTAAGCAACTTGTCTCCTAATGACCGACATTAGTCTAATATTTCATTTAACTTAAAATCAACCAGCAATTCAAAATATAATCCTCAAAAAGGACAAAATACATGACTCATTTTAAAAAATGCATCATAAGCTTACATAAAATTTATACAAACAGATAAGAACTTAACGTTGATGCTTGATTTAAACATATTGTTCTTGAAAAAGAAAAATCACTCCACATACATTTTTGATAGTAGTCATTGATCATATAACTACAACTAATACAAATCAAAAGTGATCAAGAAAAAAACATACACGGAAACTCAAAATTGATCAAGAAAAAAACATACATGGAGAAAAAGTAAGTGTGACTTTTGCAAGTTCTACTGTTCAAAGAGAGAGCATAAGCTGAAAACATATTAGTCTATAGATGCTTCAAAATGAAAAGCCACATATTCACTTGAAAAAAGAGGGTGCGAATTAAACAGAAACTAGAAGACTATGTCAACATCTTTACCTCTGACCATTAAAAAAGTGTTTACGAGGAAGCATTTCTGTATTATAATCAATAATGGATGCATATCCAACAGCATAATTGTACTCTGGAAGGGAAACCACCTAAGTTACAAACAAAACACATAAAAGATGAATAACCACATCTTGATGTAGATTTATCAAATGATATTTTTGGGAATGCTGACCAGGTAATTCTCTTTGACAATTTCAACAATTGCAGTTAAAGTTTGGTGCAGTTCCAATTCAAAAATAGAACCTCTATGACGTTTCTGTTCAAAAGAAAAAATAAAAAAATATAAAAAAAAGGAAAACAAGAGTTGCCATCTACATGTAATAATTAACTAAATTCAACAGGTTTGACCTTTTTGGCAGTGGAAGACTGCTCCACATTTTTACTATTGATCAAGTTTGGTTTAAGAGATAAATCAACAAGGCTTTCTGACTTGGATATATCTAGAACAACTGCTCTAATAACTGAACCTTTCTCCACACTAAGCTCACCCACTTCCAACAACAAATTAAATATGGTCAACCGCCAATTGCAAAATTTAAGTTAGAATTTAAGATGTAAACATTAACATAAACCATACATTGATGTTGGGCGACAAAACCTACAACATTCTCATAATTGCTAAATCCAAGTACAATTCCAAATTCCTTTATGTCTTGAACCTCCCCCATGACAACAATGCCAATGTTGAAATCCTTGACCCAGTTTGAATTAGAAACTTTTCCATCTAAGGATTGCAACATTGAAATCTGCATAGTAAGAGAAAAAGGATAAGAGTATCAATAAAATATTATTAAGCTGAAATAGAAAAGAAAGGATTATGTAAACAAACAAAAACATAATGGCACAAAAGGGCAACAATAGGAGACATTAAATAGCAGAATGATTCGCAAGAAGTGAAGAAATATCATCATGAATTTCATTCTTTGCAGCTGTAATAGTAGCGACAATGGAAAATGAGAATTAGTAATTTATACTGAAACGAGCTTAACAAAATCTCTGCAAAACCACAACACTAATGTTAAAATTGATGCAATATATTATACAATCAAATGAGATAGAGATGGTATTTAAACATTAATTACAACTTAAAAACACTTGTTAGCTGCTAAAAAAATAAATTATCCGTATCAATTAACATATGATGACATGCTTACATACCATGTAGTGCATATCGATACAGATACTCTTGTTGAATTAATTCCATTTAACTTATATTACTGCCACCAAATATTGTACCCATTATATTTATATAATAGTTGAGAATAAAAATATGCACAAATCATTGAACAAAACTCTTATTTGGTTCATGCCCAAGTTGAGCATAACTATTTTTTTAAAAAAATAAAGTAGCTTATACAATTCTCAATACATCAACCAACTTTATTTAATATTCTCACAATTAACTAACTTTATTTCTTATCATATATATATATATATATATCGCAAAAAAAGATTTATAAATTTTTAATTAAAAAAGTTAAAAAATGGCCATGCCCAACTTGGGCACAAACCAAATAGGGGCATGTTACAAAAATAAGATAAAAGAATTTTCCAAAGAACAAAAGCTAAATTATTTATGAGTGAAAGAAACATTTTTTGTGTAAAAACAAGCATCCAAAATATAAAAAGCACATTTATTCAGTGCTGCGAATCGCACTGCATATTTTTCCATCAAAATTATTCTTAATTTCTTCCTGGAACTAGACCAGGCACACTACTGACATGTTGCCTAAAAGACAGCAATTGATTGTATCAACACACAATTCAGCAGATATTCCAACACAAAAAACACTATTAAATAACTCAAAATCAAATAAAGAAACTTTAAGAACGACATTCGAATTCTTCTAACCTTGTCATCCAAAAGAAAATACCCTTGAATATAAGAAATGTCTGTAGAGAAGCAAAAAGATTGCTTCAAAGAAAGTTTTATTCTACCAGCTTCATTATCTACCTGCATAATTACAGTAGCTGATAAAAAAATAATTTGAACAAAAGAATTTTTTTCTAGATCCATATCTAAAATGGAAATAATGGCTCACATTGACAATATGACTGCGTACTGATTGTCCAATGTAGAAAGCATCGAAAAGACTACTAACCATGTGATCAGTGGCCTTTAAAAGCAAGCACCAAATGAGACGTCAACTATTTACATCAAAAGCAACAAATAAGTAAGCTTAACATACCCTAATCTTCGAGGAGAATCCAGTCAAGCATCCCAGGAATCGAACAAAACAACCAGTTTCAATAATGTTACTAACATAGCCCTGCTAGATCAGTACAATAACAGATTAATGTGATTTGCTTCATAAAATCATGTAATTCTAGAACAATATATGATCACAAGACAGAAAGACACATTATCAACTTACATGGACAGTAGATAGTGGGCACAAATGAGTAATATCTGAAGGAATGTCCTCCACGTGATAAATAAGTGAATATTTTGCAGAAAGAATTATGTTACTGCCTTCAATGTCTGCAAAGGAAATTCCAAATAGAAAAACTTTATGATAGATTTTCATTAAGACCAAATATACTGAATTGTAAGACAAACAACTAGCTACGCAAATAGAAACATCTACACAACAAAGAGAGGAGGAAGCTAGCACAAATGTCCACTCTTTTCCAGGTTAACGGTGGATTAAGCTGTAATAGATCTGCCATAAAATTTTTATATACCATGGTCACAAAGTTTAATATACCTTAAGGCCCAGTAGAGAGAGATCTTGATCCATGCGATTTGAAACTCAAATATTCTAGGTGCAAGACGAATTTAAATTAATATTCAAAATTAGAGTACAAATGTTTAGTTTCAATATGTTTCCAAGAATTTTGAATAGTTTAAGGAAACCAAGTAAAGTTGCCTTATTTATCTTGCTTGATATAAGTTTATTTAGTAAATCGTCTTTGATGTAATGTACGAGCTAAAGTGTTAAATTTATATTAAGAGCCCAATTTGCTTTGTATTTTTTAGCTTTAACAAAAATAAAAATATCTTCCCCTCCAATCCTTTCTTCTGCTCCCTCTCTAGTTTTCTTCTTTCTTCTAGTCTTTTGCACATTTCACATTTCCTAATTCTCCATTCTCTATTTGAAGTTACATAATCTGTATTTCAACTTTTGCTTGAGAATATTGCTACAATAATTGGTTAAGAAAAATAAGTATAATCAGCTCTAGCTAGTAATCCAATTTAAATGGATACAGTAGTCTTTAGGCGACTTAAGCTAAAGGAGCGCAAGGATAAACAATTTATGTAAAATGCATTTAAAAATGATTAACATGAATTATGTTTTGACTGTTAGATTTGCATTAATTTTATATGTTTGCCCAAATTAACATTAACCTGGGATAAAATTAGTCTTACATGTAACATCAAATAAAAACTTTAACATCAAACTAATAATATTTAAATTCCTCCATAAATTACAACATTAAAACCAACTTCACTTCACATGCCGCATAAATTTTAAAATAAAAACACTAACTCTTAATTCACATCCAACAAACATCTCAATATAAAACAAACTTTATTTCAAATCTTTTACAAATCTCAAAACAAAAACATCTTAACAAATGTTCACTTTAATTGGTTAAAATTAACATAACAAAACATACCCTACATTAAACTAAGAAGGCTCAAGTTATGCAAACAACATAAGATATGATATCTATATTGTGTGTGTATATATGCATTTATACTATTAAAAATATAAGAACGCTATCTACCAAAACCGCTAAATACATGATTCACAATGGACAGGATCTATCTCGCAAACTCGGTGCTGATGAGCAAGGACAACCACCAGTGCACATAATTAAACCTTAAACCCTACATCATAAAACATGATTAATGATGGGCATGATTTGTGTCGCAAACTCAATGTTGATGAGAAAGGACATTGAGCAGTTCTTCTTTGGCCAACAAAGTTGCTTCCGTCGCAATGTGAAGAAACCTAATGATGTTGCTTTTTATGGTTGCTCACATGGATAGCATCTTTCTTCTAATCTTTGTTGAATCTTCCAAAAAATTTCCAACAATGTAGGCATGGAGGCTTAGGTTGGGAGCTGGAGGGTCCCATTAATGTAGACAATGACAAAGGGTAACGATATTAAGAGTTGACAAATATGACGATGGCCAGTTTGATGTGCTGAAGAATCCACCAGATCACCTCATCATCGAACTTGTAGTTAAGCTAAAACTCTATATCTATTCTTTCAACTCTCTGTTGATGCCGTTGGCTTCATCAACTTTGTCCCAAACCAAAAGGACTAGAATCAATCCTTATTGGACCACAAAATCAGTAAGGGGGGAACAGTTTGATTTCCCTCCTTGGGAACCAAGAAACTAGTTAGCCCGAACTTGCACAACCAACTCCAACAAAAATCCAAAAATGGTAGATGAACCATTTTGGGTTACTTGTTCCCAAAACAATTGTACCCTTTACTAACTAACCACATAAATTCTCATTGTATTAATACGTATTACTCTTCCTAGTGAAGTGATTGCTTGCAAAAACAAAAATTGCCACAAATGTGAAAAAAGGATGGCTCAAAATAAAAAAAATCAATAGTTGAACTCTACATCGCTAAATTTATAGCTCTTTAAGGTAATGCAACCAAATATATGGAATTTGTTATAAATACTGATATAAATGCTAGACAAACTTTTTTTTATAACAAACGTTTTTAATGAAAACCACAAATAGTGTTACTTTTCGCTTTAGCCGACCCTACCTAGTGGGAAAAAAGCTTAGTTGTTTGTTGTTGTTGTTAGTATAGCATAAAGTAACACTATTAGAAGTTATACAAAAATTGAATCTATGCAGCACAGGTGCAATACAATATTAAATATATGATATGATTGGATAAACTAATTAGAAAAAAGTAGAATACAACTACATCAAGATACGACTATATATATATATATATATATATCGTGAAAGTATATTTATAATATAGTTACATATTATAATAATTGTATAATTATAAACAATAATTATACAATTTTATTTTTTCTAACTTGAAAAAAATAAAAACATCATTTAACAACAATTAAATTTCAAAAACTTAACTATAGAATAATGTCATAAAGTTAATTTGATTGCTTCCCAACTTCTCACAGAATATCTAAGTGAGAAGAAAATTTAAATACATATCAATAAATTAAGTTCAATTTTAATTCAATTATCCTGATTGAAATGAGATACAATTGATAAATAATATAATTATTATGACTTGGACACAGAATATACTAATATAGTCAAAGTAGATGCAAACAATTCTCTCTCCGATTCTTTATCCCATTAAATAAATGAATAAAAGAAAAAAGCTAAAGTCCTATCATTTTTTAAATATGAGATTGATTAAGATAAAGTAAAATCAACATTTAACGAAAGCAACCACAAAAGTGTCAGCTAAAATAGAAAAAGCAATGTCATCACTTGTTTCTGTAAGATAGCAAAAATAGTCCACTAAAGTAAAAGATGTAGTAGTTTGTGAATACCAAATTTTTTTTTATTGCCATAATTCCAACGTGCATGAAGCTCTATGCTTTTGATTGAGTGAACTCAGTGTTTCTCTCCCATCATTAATTATTAAATTTAAGCATTGGTCGTCTTTTATGTATAAGCTATATTATATTTTTTATATTGTAGGTGGAACTAAATGATCCAACATTCTTTTCTAATTAAAAGTATTGAAAAGTATTAGATAAGTATCGAATTAAAAAAATTAAATAAGAATTGATGCACTACGTAGTGTATCAAATACATATTGGTAGAGTATCGAAAACTATTGGTATCTCATATGAATACGATATAAATACGTTGGGCTTCATAAGCATCGGTGCTTCAAAGAGTTAGAATAAATTAACACCAATAGTCTGAACAAGAATCATTAGCAAAAAAAAAAAAGCAGAATCCATACAATTTTGAGTACTTAATATAATGATATGTGACAAAAATCTCTTTCTAACCTTTTACTAAGGCGCAAGAGGGAATAACAATATTACATTGAAAACCCAATACAAGAATGAGCAAAATAACTGTTTTGCATATCAAGTTAAAAATCCTCAATTCACACAAGTATCATCAAGTTCAGTAGCATAACAATGGACAGGAAGAAAAAGGAATATCTACAATAGTCAAAACTCACCCAGCACTACCAGCTGATCAAACTCAAATCCAGGCCTTAATAAGGGCCTCAATAATGCTACTTGCCCTGGTCAACAAGTAATAAAGATGAAAGTTGAAATTGCTATAAATACAAAAATCACCATCTCTTATAAAGGGATACCTTGATTGTCTGCTAAATGCTCATAAGATATTGAACCTTTAAATTGGGAGGAATCCTTAAAATTTATAATAACTGCAGTAGGAGTTAGTTTATCAACAATGCCAGCAACAACGCTACCCAACCTTACCATGCCAACTTCATTGATCCTAGCCCTGAGCAAGGAATCAAAGTAACTAAAAAGTCAGAAGACAAAATAACTTCATGGAGAAACTATGCTAAAATAGAGCAATAGAACATAATCAATTATAGACTGATAGATTATCACATCTTAACACAATCCAAAACTTTGTTTAGAATATTACTGCCACACTATGCCCCCGTAAAGACAGTTACAACTCACAACATGGAGGTAAACAGGAATTCTGCTAAACAGATACATAAAACAAATTTAATTTTCTCCAATTCAACAACTATCTCAAAAATATCATTTTTAAAGGCAAAATAATGCAAAACATTTAGGTCAGAGTAGTTTTTTTATTCCTGATAAGAATAAGTTAATAACTCGATTATTTCTTCTATATTACAAGGACAAACAAGGAAAAAATGTAGCATTTCCAATACAGGACTAACTTTTAGATAACCATCTTCAAATAAACTTCATATTAAACAGACAAATCAATTAGAAAAACCAATACAAAGTGACCAAATCATCCTTTCGTCACACAGGTGGTCCAGATTTTGATTCCTAAAAGCACATCCCACTTCAACTTCAAATACATAAATTGCTCCACCCATTTTAGATAGTCATTTTCAGGCACTACACCATATAAGAGCAGTAATGGAAGGATACACAAAAACATGTAAGATTCTTATCAATTAGAATGCTTTTATTATTTTGAAAAGCAATAGTAGGATGCCAAAAAAATGTAATACTTAAAAAGATGATAAAAAAAGGCCATCCACCAAAGCACATATATGCACCTTAGTTTCCCGTAATAGGCTTCGGATGTCTTAAGTTCGTACAAAAAGCCATTTCATGGTAGAATGTTTGAACTCATATGTTCTAAGCCTAGGGCTGTCATTGGACCGATTTCTTGCAAAGGGAAGACAACTCGAAATTAAAAATTTCGAACTCGGCTTGACTCGAAATCGGTTTGAAATCGAAATGGGACATTATTCAAGTCAGCTCGGCTTGAACCGACTCGATTTTGAGCTGATTCGAATCATGATTCAAATCAACTCATAATTGTAAAATAAATAAGAATATTATGCAGTCAATGGGATTTGATCCCTCGACCTTGGAGAGAATAAATTTTAAATCTCCTCAACTCTAGCACTAGACCACTAAGCTAAATTGTACGTAATGATATTTCATATACATATATATATATATAAAAATCATTTATGTTATAAATATAATTTTGAGTCAAATCAAATCATATTTCGAGCGAGCTAGAGCAAACTCAAAATTACCTCGAAATGAACTTCAAGCTAAAGTCCTTAGTTCACGATTTGATTCAAAAATTTCGAATTGATTTCGAGCCGATTCAAAACAAAACGAGTTCCAAGCGAGTTTCGAGTTTTAGATATTTTTAACACCGTCATCGAAACGAAAATAAGAACAAAAATAATTGTAGATTTTATGTAGATATATGAGTAAAAGGAGATTTGACTAAATATGATTGATATTATTGAACTCAACAGAGAAAAAGAAAGCAAAAATTGCTTTAACATTTGGCGTATCAGTAAAGCTGAAGTTTAGAAAGCTTTAAAGAATATTAAGTACAGGAAAACAATAGGACCATGACATTCCAATAAATGTTTGAAAATGAATAGGAGATAAAGGAATTTCTTGACTCACTAGGTTGTTTAATATGATTTTAAAAACTAAAAAGATGACAAATGAATATAGAATGACTACATTGCTACCTATTCATATGAATAAAGGTTATATACAAGATTATGCCAACAATAAAATTAAATTAATAAGTCATATTTTAAAATATTCAGAGAGTGACTAAGCATAGATTACGTCAGAATACTAGGGTATCATAGAACCAATTTCGATTTATGCCAAGTAGGTCTACTATAAAAATTATTCATTTGTTGAACTATTTTATGGAGAAGTTCAGGAGAATAAAAAAAGATTTGCATTTAGTTTTTATTACTTTAGAAAAAATTTGTGATAAAGTCTCAAAGAAATTGCTCTGAAAAATTTTAGAAAAAAAAGAGATTTGCATTGCTTATATTCAAGTTATCAAAAATATATATAAAGAAGTTATTAATTGTGTTCGAATACAAGAGTATCTGACTAAGAATTTTTCTATTACAATTACATTATACCAAGGCCCAACTTTAAATTTTTATCTCCTTACATTAGTTATAGAAATATTGTCTAAACATATTCAAGATCAAGTGCCTTAATATATATTTTTTGCAAATGATATTCTTAAGTTAGAGACGGACCTAAAGCGCAACGAGTTATATTGAAATACTTTAGAATCTAAAAGTTTTTCTTTTAGTAGATCAAAAATTGAATATATTAAGTACATAGTTAGTTAAGAAAAAAGTATTTGTATTAGTGATGTGATAATTTGGGATCAAATTATTAAGAAGAGTGCTTTAAATATCTTAAATAAATTATAAAAATGATAATAAAATAGAAAATAATAAAATTTATAAAATTCAAGCAGGATAAATAAAATGGAGAAATACATCTGATGTGCTGTCTGATAAAAAATTTTACTAAACCTAAAAGTAATTTTATAGAACAGTAATAAGACCAATAACGATATATGATGCCAAATATATATATATATATATAAATAAAATAAGTATTGTAGAAATGAGAAGACTAAGATGGATGAGTAGGTATACACGAAAAGGTAAAATAAAAAAAATAAATACATTTATAGAAAAGTTAGAGTAATATCAATCAAGGATAAATTCAGCGAATCTACTTAGATAGTTTAAACATATAAATGATAGGTTGATTAAAGCTCTGATAAGGAAAATTAAGTTATTAAACCTTGCACATGTAATCAAAAAAAGAGGGAAACCAAAAAAGATATTGCAAGATATTGTAATGAATGATCTTACACACTTAAAACTAAATGAAGATTTATTAATTGATAGTGCAAAGGAAACAAAAAATTCAAGTAGCTGATCCTGCCTAGTATGATAAAGGTTTGATTGTTATTATTGTTTATCTGAGTAAAAAGGGATGATTGTAGGGTTGCAACATGATAGCTCTACATAACCCTCTGATAAACTATCATCATCATATTAACAGCAACAGCTCTCCATCAATCTAGGTTTTGTCTGTGTGAATCCTATTTCACTAGTTAATCATGTTCAATGTCAGTTGTAGAGTTTACTCCAACCTATTTAAATCTTTTTGTATAGCAACTAGCTAAGTAATTTGTTTCTATCATGTTTTCTTCTTATAAATTTGATAACATATATACAAGCAAATGGACATAATACCACTCAAATCCATGTGCCTAACACCACCCATATGCAAATCTGTGTTCAAATATATGCATGTACACAGTGCACCTAATTATACATGGGGGTTCTATCCAAAAAATATATAAATATACATGGGGGGAAGAGAGAAAGATACCTTTTAGAAGAAATAACAAAACTGACATTGATTTTCCGTGAAGCAGGAACTGAGCTAGTTATTCTACATTTAACAACCTGTTCAATGTGATACACAGTAGATGGTTCACTTCCAAGCTCCAACCCAAGCTCCGATCTGTTCAAACAATAAAATATCAAACTGAGTGGGATTAGCAAACATGAAATTGGCATAACTATTAAGAACAATGGTTCATCACAATACAAGCAACAAAAATAATTAGCTGCATGCAATTTATAACTTAATGGCAAACAATGGAAAAATATCAGCACTTCATAGACATTCAATTTATTCATTAAGTGCAAAAAAAAGTTTAACACTAAGCAAAATGAATAGATAATTTGCCTTTGAAACATCACAATAGCATAAAAAGAATACGCTTGATAGAAACATCCAGACTTCTAAATTGCATAAGATGGTTAAGTTCAATGGTTTAAGATGAGAGGACCAAGCTTTCTAAATATACTTTGATTGAATTGCATAAGCCTTTAAAGTTGAAAATTATGTTAGAAATGTCTTAACTCTAAAATCTTATGATGTTATGTTCTAAATTTAAATCAAATAGTCTTTTTATCAAACCAAAGTAGTTTAAAAAAGCACTAATCAGAATATCACTTGTATAGCTAGAAGCCTAGAACTGGATCCGGTTCCGGTTTCTAAAATTATGTTTTGCATGGAACCTATCCAAACCGGATCGAGTTACACCCTTAGTTTGGCCTATCCAAATTGACCCTCATGTTTGCATCCCTCAAAAGGCACATCGACAATTTAACATGAAATCTTGCACATACTTGTTAAATCAGGTTTTGAGCTTCAAATTTGAGCCGTACACATGGCAAGACTTGATGAAAATGGAACCTAGCGGGAGACCATCTTGAAGACTTAAACTCGAACTGAGGCCATTGAAAACTCCATCTAGAATTGCCTTGTTAGCAGTCGTATCAGTAATAAATGCGTCGCCTACAAGCATTTAAAACCGTCGTTTGGGACTACCCTAGAAGTGCGAGTGTCATACTTGACACAGGACTAATGTGAATTAGGCAATGATAACCCGGAACATTATAAATTCTCGAGGAGAGGTTAGTAAGGGGGTGGTCCAGCTCATTTATTGTACACCTAACACTTTAACTATTGCTATCTCTGCTAGGGTTCTTCAACACGGTCTCTTTGACATGGTAGAACCTTCCACTTTGTACTCTTCTTTTTTATAGTGGAGTATTTTCAAAGATGTTGCTAATTAGCACAATGGTTTTTCATTTCACAATTTCCATGCAAAAATTGGTTCCCTTATTTTTCCTTATTTTTACTATCCATTCAATCTGCTTGCGAGTTTTGTGCATCAACAACTTTTGCGCAGGACAAAATCCCACTACGAAACCCCTCACCTTTCCCAAGGAGGATACTTTGAATCTCGTTCCTCACAATCCCAACCTTCGCTCAATCGCTCCCCTAAGCTTTGTCGGGCTGATGGCACCCCCAAAACTTTAGGCTTTGATGCAGGCTGTGATGATGCTATTACACACAATGAACGCGTTCTTGGTCAATCTCTCTGCTCTTTTCCAACAACAATAGCGGCAAAGTGCACTACCAAATGAACTAGGTCCCTACCCCTATACCTTAGCCCCAACAAACACAACCAACGAACTCCACCGAGCCTAACATCAAGGTGGCCCCAGCCCAACAAAACCCAAGGTCAACGACAACAACCTGATGGATTCCGTGCAACACGTGAAGCATTTTGAGAATGCTCATGCGACCAACCACCCTATCTCCAATGCCTACAAATGTTGCATGTTCCACAACACCTTAATGGGCCTCGCACTTGACTGGCTCAATAAGATCCTTGCTAGCTCCATTCACAACTTCAAGTAGTTCGTCGAATAGTCCAAGTCAAGTTTTCGTATATCGAAAACAACTTCAATGATCCATAAGCTCTAGTAGACAAAGTAGCGCCACAATGAGTCGCTTTTTGAAGATGAATGTTGAGACGAAGGATACTATTGATGATGGATTAACCATAATCTTTGTTCGCAGTATACAGTCAGGCGAGCTCCATGACTCCGTTGTAGATAGCATGCCCAAATCCTTGATGGAGGCCAGAGGCAGGACTAAGAAACGCACACTTGGAGGATGCCAATGCACTTAAAGCTACAAACAAACCTGAATCCCCAAATCAAAGAAGGGAGAGACATCAAAAGCTAAGTAGGCAACACCCTCCAAGAAGTGTTTTTAAGACGAGGTTCTTCCACACACTGGGGAAACGCAAGTTCGATGCTGACACTAGCCACACCTTGACCCCTGTGTACATTCTCGAAGAAATCCTTCCAACCCCGATACGACTCGCCCTATAGACCAAGGTGGACGTGTTGAAATACTACAAAATCCATCAACGTTATGGCCAAACCCTCCACAAGTGCCGAACATTCAAGGCACTCATCAATGAATACATAGAGAAGGGGTACCTGACTAAGTACCAAAAGGTTCAACGTTGGACCACCAAGTCACTCAAGACTTACCTCGCCTTATCACCACTACTTCGGCTCCGCTCCTTGGTCAAGATCTCTTTCTCTACTAAGGCGCAACCAACACCTCGATCTCGGCGATACTTATTCGATAAGAGGACGGGCTCAATTGTCCAATCCATTACCTGAGTCACATACTGCACGATGTTGAAACTAGGTACCTGGTACTTGAAAAACTTTCTTTTGCTCTTATGATTGCAGCATAAAGATTACGCCACTACTTTTGAGCGCATTCTGTGAAGATGGTAACTAACCAAGCTTTCAGCTGTATCCTTCACTCCTTTAAGGTCTCTAGAAGGCTGCAAAAATGGGTCGTAGAGGTTTTTGAGTTCAACATCAAGTACATCCCTAAAAGGGACATCAAAGCCTAAGCCCTAGTTGATTTCATAACTGAATTCACTATGACGGAGCAACCTTGGAGGCTAGAGGATCAACAACACTGGGCCCTCTATGTCAATGTGGCCACTGGAAAGTAGATGCAAGGCATCAAGATCATCCTCATCAGCCTTTAAGGAGTCCACCTTCACTATTTTCGGTTACAGTTCCCCGTCACCAACTAGGTTGAGTGCATGCTTAACTATAAAATTTTTCATCATTAACTTTATAATTTCACCCCAAAAAGCACTTTGGGATTACGTTATTTACTTATGCAGCTCAGGAACTCCCCTCCTTCTAATGTGGTATGATTTATTCCTGTGCCCCTCTACCTAAAAGTCTGGCCGCTTCTTGTCTGGATGATTCTAATTCACTCATATGAACATCACCCCGGCAATCACTCCCCGCCCTGTTCGGTCCCAGTCATCATAGATTATCAAAGTGATGTCTATATGATTGAATCCAAATAACTCGAACAAGGAATGTGGTAAGTTTCTAGGTGGAGAGGCATAAGAATAAATCATCTCATACCGGAAAGAGAGGAGTTCTCAAACTCTATAAGTAAATAATGATCTCAATATATATATATATGTAACTTTGGAGTAAAATTGTGAGATTAATGATGAAAAAACTTCGTAGTTATTAGAATGGGTAACTTTTTGGGATGTACTCAAATTACATAATTTCTTAAAACCCAAAGCAAACATTATTTGTACATCTAAATAATGGGATGTAACCAATTCTATCGACATTGTACTCGCCACTCAGACGGTGCATGTGGTAAGGAGAATATGAAGCAATTCTTAAGGAGATTCATGATGGAAAGTGCAGCACTCACATTAACGGTTGAAGCCTAACATTCAGAGTTATCCAATAAAAATGCTTTTGATCTGGTCTCCAGAAGGACGCAAAGGAGTTCGTTCGACGATGACCTAAATGTCATATCTACCGCAAAATCTCGCGAAACTACACCTAAGTACAATAACTCATCCCCAGTTCATGGCCTTTTACGACCTAGTGAATGGATTTCCAAGGCCTATTCCTCTGATCTGGAAAGACATTGCATGTCCTAGTCCTTGCCACCGACTATTTCTCCTTTCTCCAAATAGACATAGGTGAAGACCATGGCCTTAACTACAACAATAGAATGATCTTCACAAGTTAAGCAGTTCGAGACCTATGCTCTGAACAAGGGATCAATTTGCAATTTGCCTCTATATGCTATAGACAATTGACAAGGAAGAAGAATTGAACAAGAACTTCCTTAATGCGTTGAAGAAGCGCCTCGAAGGAGCCTGCTCGTATTGAACACTAAACTCCCAAGCATCATTTGGGGACTAACACAACACCCACATTGGCTATAGGTGAAACATTCTACTCTCGCGTCTTCGGTGGGGAGGGAGTCAACCCCATCGAACTGAAGGAGTACTCACCTTAGGTGTAAGCAGTTAGCAACTACCTTGAGGACATTTCAGCTAATCAACAACTAAATGATCAACACAGAAGCTTCGAGCTTGGCACACTTGAAGAGTCAAGAGACTCTGCAACACTCAAACAAATAGAGCACAAGCCACAAATCACAGTATTAGAACAAAAATGTCCATAGGGGACAATTTCAACAAGGAGTTCTCATCCTCAAGCTAGGGAACAGTGTTGGCAAGGATATGACCCCCAACAAGTTGGACCTCAACTGGAAAGGATGACTCATCATCCGCGAAGTATTGGGAACGACCACTTACAAACTTGAGAGCATAATGGAACCATCGTACCCAGAACTTGGAGTAACAATGATCTGATTATCATTGGAAACCTTGTATAGACCTTCGGAAATTAAAAGAAAATTCTATTCTGAGAAATACTCCCTCCTATCTCTTAGCTCCTAAGCAACTGTCAATCAATGGCAATCTCCTTCTCGAAATCTCAAGCCTATTACATATCACTACTTAGCACCTAAGCAACTATCACTCAAAGGCAATCCCCATTTCGAAGTCCCAGGCCTATTACTTTTCACCTAGTGCCTAGGCAATTAGCAGACAACGGCAATACGCTTTTCGAAGTACCGAGACTATAACTTATCACTTAAAGCTTGTTTGGTTACAAAGTTACTTTTGGATAAGAGAGAAAATATATTACTTTATAGTTTGATGATAAATAAAATTATTTTAATATTAGAAAGCATGTAAAATGTAAAATAAAATTAATTTTAATATTGAAATTTGTATTGGATATGAAATAAAATTGATTTATAATGCCAAAATTTTTATTTGATGTGAAAAAAATTAATGAAATTTATGATGAATTTAAATATTAATAAAATATTAGTTTGGGAGCTTTTAAGCCACAAACCAAACAAGGCCTTAACGCCTAGATGACTAGTAGTTAAGGGCAATCTCCTTCTCGAAAGGATCCCGCGACCTAAATGGCAACACTCAGAGGCTCGTCAAGTTTACGCATGACCACATGTCTGACATCTTCACACTCATACTACCGAGCTTCCTTCGCCACATGGCGCTGCCTCGATAGTTCGGCCTCCGCATTGAACAAAGTCGCAAATAAGAAAAGCGGATCCAAAATGTTCACAGATCTCTCCAAGGATTCCTTCACAATCACCTTAAACTCGAGCGATCAGTGGTATTTAGTGAGAACAACCTTCTGATTCTAATCGAGAAGGCTGTGAAGCTCTGCTACCATCTAGGCAGACGCCTCCATTTGCTATTCAGCGCCACAAAGGCGAAGCTTTAGCTCCTTTGCCCTCCTCCCCTAACAAGATCCTTTTGAGTCTCCACAACCTTGGATGGAACGATCAGAAATAAAAAAAACCAACTAAGCAAAATAAGTTAGGAAATTTTCTTTACCTCGGCAGTTGTTAGGAGCCTTTAACGCCCAAAACCGTGACCAAATTGTTCACCTTACTCTATCGGTCTCAATTGTTCGAATGGCCTCTTCCTATTCAACCCCACTCTAGTGATCCTCCTCTTCACTGTTAGAAGGAACTATCACCGCGTTGGGGTAGCAGGCCACATCAAAATTCTCGGCGGCTCCTACTACTGCTCCACAATAGCGTTGCTTACCTAGACCTCATCAATGAAATCCAAATTGTCATCTCCACCGTCTTCGATGACTACCTCAAGCAATGAAGGGCAGCCCATTCCGCCAAGAGGAGTGTCGCCCCTTCCCCCTTTCCTTCTTCATCGCTGGCTCCAGTGGCCCGGTCTTCTCATGAGACTTGCTCGTTGGAGGTGAAACCATTCCAACTCCCTACAAGTGACCTATTAGAAAGCTAAGCTCTTCGAAGAGCCCACATAGAAAAGTGGTAAAATGTGTAGGCCCTTATATCTTTCTCCAAAAGCCTCAAGTATTCAACATCATTGACGAATTTTTGTACAAACCTAGTAGTGATGGTTCTCAAGACAATGACATCCCCCAAGAAACAGCCTTCACCCACTTGCCGTGGGTCAATGGAACTTCGCAGAGGTCGACAAAGAACTTAATGTACAAATCTCCGAAACCAGTGTCCTTCGCCTTGCCGATTATTCGGTAGCACACATTAGAGGTCAACTTTTTGACACGCGTCTCCAGCCATACTGTTTCCAATTTCCAGCTACTTCAATTATGCTTACATTGTGACCATCTCCTCTTAGGCCTTTCATTTCAACTCTAGCTCAGCAAATCTTCTCCGACTCGACGGGGTCCAGCTGCTTCAATAAGGCGAGTACTTCCACTAGCTTACAGTCAACTTCCACCACTTAACACTCAGAGACACTGCTTGTGACCACCTATTCGAGGACATCAAGGCAATGGTACACATTCCAAATGAAATTGTGAGCAGCAGCAGCTTGAGTCAGCAACTATCTGTGCCACTGACAACCCAAGATGCATGGCAAGAGGACTGATGAGCGATGGGAGAGCGCCTTGATTCCTGAGCTCGATTGATGAAGTCAAGGATGACAGGTTCAGATCATCACAAAATGACTTTGATGGTGTCATCGATAGGCGAGATGGTGTGAACACCTTTGCTGTAACCCAAACCACTAGGCATTTGCGACAATGTAATAAGCCCCCGGTGATCTTGAACATCACGAGACTCTGGAACAAAAAAATGTGGGGTGGTCAACAAACTAATCCAAGGCCTCCTCTGGCTAGGACCCCTTAACAGCTCGCCGAGCCTAGCGAGCCCTTTTCAATGCTTCCTCTCGAAGTAATGGCCCATTGTTGGTGTTAGGACCACTCGGTGAAGGCCGTAGATTGAGAGGGTTCCCTTCCTTCTAATCTTCGTCATCGATCATCTGCATAAACATCGATAACTTGAGGATTGTTAGTCAACAGATGTAAGTGGATTGGGAAGATAATAGTAAGCCCCCAAAAAGACACGTGTCAGTTTCCTATGGTCAACATGCAGATCAGTTCCCATGATGTATCGGGGGAGGCATACTACATCGTGATCTAAGCTTCAAATCTATGCCAAACAAGTAGCAAGATTAGATGAAAGTTTAACCTAGTAGGAGACTAGCTTAAAGGCAACCTTGAACTGAGGCCATCAAAAGTTTCATCTCGAATTGTCTCAATAGTGATGGTACCGGTCATAAATACATCGCACGAATCTCCCATAGACTAGGAAATGTTCCTCGAGCAAACACATAGTACGACCCTACTATCTCAAAAGTTAATGCACTGCTTGCAAGCATTCAAGACCATCACCTAGGATCTTTGGAAGAGGATTGATGTGACTCAAGCAATGAAAAGCCCCACTGCCATAAATTCTTGCAAAAAATGTTTGCATGGTGGTTGGTCCACCTCATTTATTGTACACCTACTGCTATCTTTACCAGGTTCTTCAACACGGTTTCTTCAAGACGGTAGAACCGTCCACTCCAAATCTCCTTTTTGACAGTGGAGCATTTTTAAAGCCGCACAATTTCCATGCAAAAATTAGTGCCCTAATTGTTCCTTATTTTTATTATCCATTTGATCTGCTTGTGAGTTTTGCGCATAAACATAGCCCAATAACTTTCTCCCCAATTTGGGCCTAACAATCATTCCAAGGCCACCGATACTGTAAGCATGACAGCACCACACATTCTTCGACCTCTAGGCTACAGCAAGCAACTCCCAACCATCTCTGATCGTCAAAAGCCCACTATTATTGGTCTAGTTCGTCCTCCAAAGACATTGCAATGCTTTAACCTAACTCAAACTAGAAGTCAAGCTTTGCCTCTTAAAAGATGCCCTTCGGGTGGCAAAACCATGAGATATAGTTTGGGCTAGCTCAAAGCTGACAATACCACAATATGTGGTTTGAGCATGGAACAAATAAAACTTAGTGTGTATGTAATGACCCAACTTGATGAGGGACAGGTGAATGTCGAAGCCTAGATCCACATAGGAAGCAAAGAGAGTTATTGGGCTATATATGTGTGATTCCATGCTAACTTATCAAAGCAATTTTTTTAGAGACAAAACTAGTTTTAGGCAATAATAACTGGGTCACGACAATTCACAAAAAATATATAGCACACAACTCATCACGTAAACAAAAATCTAAAAACAACACAAAAATAAGGAAAACAAAAACTGATGCTAACAACCCAAACTATGTATAGCACAGACATGGATAGCAACTAGCAAGGTCAATTATAACAAGGCAAAGCACACAAAGAAAATCTATTTATAACTTTTACTAACAAAACATTAACAAAAAATGAGAGCAATCTTGATATGGAATGGTTAGCGATGGAAAACCTAACATTCATTAAGCTTATTCAACAAATAAAAACAAAAAAAGTAACAACAAGGGGTGGCAATTCAGGTTGGTAGGTTGGGCTCGAGTCAACCCATTTTTGATCCAACCCATCAAGCTTGACCTAAACCTGACTTGTTTATTAAACGGGTCAAGCATCAAGACTCGTACCTGACTCATCCAATAAAACGGTCACTTGACCTAACCAGCAACTAGTTTATTATAATTTTTAAGTGCCAAAATTTGATAAATTCAATATTTTTATTTAAAATCAATATAACCATAAAGTTTAATTAAAAATATCAAAAATGCAATTAAATTATGTAATAAACCTCTCAGGTCAAATTCGGATCGATCTATTTATAACTCATACCCATATAAGTTCAACCCATACCTGATCAAGCTGGGTCAAGTTCGAGTTGGGTTCATAGGTTGGGTAAAAATTTGCCACCCCTAGTAGCAACAGGAATGAAAGTAATCATCTCAAAGAAATCTACTAAAGCCAAACACCAAATATTCAGAAAACTATGAAGAAAATTCAAGAGGATAGGATCTAACCTTGGGGCAAAGCCCTGCACTCCATTGTAAAACCTCACATAACAGCCATGCCGTTCAATTTTTGTAATCCATCCATGTGTAATTAAGTTCACTGTGGCATCAGCATAAGAAGCCAAAATTTCAAGCTTTGATTTAACCTGTAGCACCAAAAGAGAAAATTATTAAAATATGAAATTTAACCTCAGAAAGCCACATAGTTGAATTCAAATGTACTTGAAGACAATGTGAGAAACCATTGCTCAGCAGTATAGTCAAGTTTTAAATTAAAACAAAGAAGAATTTGCAACAAAATATTCAAGAAATGGTTACTTTTTTATCAAGATATCCAGTCAAAGCAGAAACAAAGAACTACACTTTTCTCACATCTCAAAAGGGATCCAACTCAAGATATCAAGTCAAGCAAACGTATTGGACTGAACAAAAACCAATCATTCAGAATTGAAAATTGACATTTCAAATTCGTGGAAGAAAACACAATAAACTGAAAATCGAGAAATACAAAGTTAGAGAAGTTTTAATCACAAAATTATAAACAATTAAATCTTCAAATACAGATAGAACTACCACTTATTCTGTTAGTTTGTGTTTTGAGTGATCTATTGTTTGCATGGATGGACTACTTGTTTCTCAATAAATTGGGGGTATGGTATTAGGATGTCTAATATCTAATCATACAAAAACAAAGAAAACCAAAAAGGTAAATGTACTGTAAAGAAATATTAAGAGAAGCATACTAGAGTCTTCTTGTGAGTTACGGTTATACGCTTGGACTTGCACCCAAGCACGCGAAATGTTAACTCAACTCCAACCTAAAAAAATAAAGGACAAAACATAAGAAAGTTGAACATTATATGATGAAGATGATAAGAAACAATATGAGCATTGATGTTCAGCTTAGACAATATCTAGATATATTTCAGTGCATAACAAAAATTACTACACCGTAAGCACTAAACAGCTGCAAGAAATTCAAATTACAGATGGCATTATAACAACCTCTATCACACCTATACCACCCTGTATCTAAAGATCAAATATTCTTCCATGTGGGGGAAAGAGATGAAAATAGAATCATCAAGAGCCCACTCGTTATTTACATAACTATTCAACGACGGCATCCCAGTGGTCCTAGTAGAAAATGGAAAACCGAGAGGTAGTCCCTCAATTACCAAACTATACGATGTAAAGCAATCAACGTATAAATTGTTGAGAAAGACTTGTCTAAATTGTTGCGTGCAAGATTAGTAAGATCTCCAGACTAGAACTATAGAATCAACGTATAACTATTTCAAAGCAATTATTACAATAGGTAAAATAAACACTCAGTATAAATGTATATTGGCAATTAAGAAAGTAATAAACTCATCTTCACTAGCTATCAATCCAAGATATATGCAGGACAAAAACTTTCTCAGCTATATTGAAATAAAAACATGCATCACCTTATTTGTTAGAAGCAGTAAGCAGTGAGTGCGTGTGTGTGTGCAGCCAGTAGAAGGAATGAGTGCAGGTTCAGTGGAATTTTAGTAAAACAAGTAGAGACCTTGAACTTCTTTGCAGGTTTTATGATATCCAGTTCAGACATATGTCGAAGGGGGCAGAGTGCCTTTACACCACTAGCAATCTGTACTATTGCACCAAATGGCTCAACTGCAATGACCTTAGCTTTAACTAGCATCCCAGGCTTAACATCTGAATGAGTGAAGATGGACCCCTCAATAACACTAGCCTGCATAAATTTGAGAACTGATTCAAATGACACAGATAACATTGTCATGAAAAGAGCAGCTGAAATGTTCACATAAAAGCTTATTATGACATTCCAAATCAAAATAAGCCCCCATTACATTTAAATCTCAAGGAATATGATTCCATCAAGTTTTTCTAGTGTAAGCATCAATAAAAATCACAAATATTTGACAAGCTGATGATATAGAAAACCGAACTAGGTTCTGATTTATTAATTATTGGAAATATATTTGGGAAGGGGCACAGAACCTATGCATGACGACTATAACTTCACTTTGAATTGGATTGTACAGCTGAATTTTAATTGCTTTAAAGTCGAGGCAGAATAGCTGGTTAATAATTGAGATAGGAAGTGTAATACTTTTTGATATAGTGTTTAGTTGTGAAATTGATATAATGATAATACTCATATAATGGTGATGATTAAATTAGATTTAAGCGACAAATAATCATTATAGTATGAATCTTATAGCTGCATGTAGAGGATTAGCAGGTGATACATATATGACTGATTTAGGGAACAAGCTTATAGGCTTGTGATGTAATTTCAAAATGTAGTTTGCATTATCTCCCTACCATGACTCAAGCTAAGATGTGATTATAGAATTGTGAATGGATAGAAATGAGAAGTGACTATGGTTCAGTATAGAATTGTGAATGGATAAAAATGAGAAGTGACTATGGTTCAGTATGACTAAAGTCCAACTGAATAATTAAGCAACTAGGATTCGCTATAGCCATGAATTATAAAAGTGAGTGGTGACTATGGTTCGCTATGGCTAGGGTCCATGTCAAAGACAGTGAAATATGTGACTCAAGAAACTAAGGCCCAAATGAATGAAAATATCAAGTCAAAGAATAATAATTGCATGTTACAATCTTGTTTACATTGTTAATATGATTGCATGAAATTGTCTTCTTTATGAATGCAATAGAATCTTATTTATTCCTGCAAATAGTTATTACAAGTTAAAACAAAAGGTATACATGATGCTATTATTGTTTTTATTATTAATACCGATAGACACTAAACTAGCACGATAATAAGAATCTACTTTTGTATTCACTATACAATTAAGTTGCCCTTTTCATAATGGGCTCAAGATTTGTGTATATAAACTTTTCTTGGAGAAAACATTTTGAAGTGATGTATACATGCCTTTGAATTAATTTGACGTGTTAAGTTAGAGGTGTATGATAACATGCATACTCATTTGAGATTTAATTTTATACTTATGAAGCATGGACAAGACACAGGGACATGGGAAAACGACATAGTGCAACACAGCGACACGTCAATTTTCTATAACAATAGGACACGAAGACAGCTTGACACGTCAAATACAATAATAATAAAATTAACAATACATACTTAAAAAAATGCATAAAACATAAAAAAAAACATGAATTTTTAAGTACATACAACTACTGAGCAGCACAGAAATCTCATAGGATTAAGATGAGAACTTGAGAAGAAACGTCGTCTGCATTCAAGAGATTTAGGATGTATATTTATGATTCACTTTGCAAAGTGAGTGGAAAAATAAGAGTAAATGTAATTTTACTTACCAACGAGCAAGACAATAAAAAGAGTTAAAAGATCTCAGCGTTGAAGATGAAAGAAAGATAGAAATAAAGCTAGAGTTCCTAACTTTTTGCAATTGGATCATTTTCGTGAGGTTTAGCGGGTAGTGAGGGAGGAAAAAAATTTGATTTAGCATGGTTAGCTTATAATTTTGACTTATATTAAATAAAATTTTAATAATAATAAGATATAAATTATTAATTTTATTAGATAAAATTTTAACATTAATAAAAAAACAAAGAAAAGGTAGATGCGTCTATAAGTTTTAGTCTTATGTTTAATATTATTAAAAAATATAATATTAATAAATAAATTTAATATTAATATTAAATATATTCAATTCTATCTCATATGTATCCTAAAAATATTTTGTCTCAAAAGTATCCTGTCTCAAAAGTTTTTTGTATCTCAAAAATGTCTTAAAAGTATTTTAGAAGTATCTTAAAGTATTCCAAAGTACCCTCACGTATCCAAGAACTGTCCTTTAGTTTTTTTAATATTATTTTAATATAACACACCACATAGCATATCCGACATAGTGCCCTCGCGTGTTCTCACATGTCCCCCTGTGTCTGTGTATCCGACACGGCATGACATGATTTTTTGAAGTGTCCATATTGCATACTTTTAAACTTATGTACAATTAATAATAAGTAAAAGTTTTAAGGATAAATTGCAAACAGGTCTCTGAGTTGAAGGCATAATATCACATAGATCCATAATTTTAAATTTTTAACATCTAAATGCCTAAGTGACATACTACATCAAATAGGTCTTTTTATAATTTTTTATTATTAAAATGTTTAAAATAACCTTTCAACCCTATCTCCCTCCTCTCTCTCCTCTCTCCAACAACCCAGCCCCCCACGCTCTCCTCTCTCTCCTCTCTCTCCTCTCCTGTCTTGCAGCCCACCCCCATTCTCTAACTCTTTATCCTTCTCTCTAAGTCTCTCTCCTCTTTCTCTCCCCATCCTCTCTCTCTCTGCCCACCCTCTCCTCCTCCCTCTCCCCCTACCAACTCTCCTCCCCAATTTCCCCGATCTCCCCCATCTCCCCCATCTCCCCAGCCTTCTCATAGAGTAGCAGCAGAGGATAGCACTCACCCACCTTTGCCTGCAACCCCGCACGAGGGCTGGGGAGAGAGAAAGAGGGAGGGAAGAGGAGACGAAAGAGAGTTACAGGGAGAAGGCAGGCTGCAGGAGAGATAGGAGAGAGAAATTTAGAGGGGGAGTCAAGCCGCAAAAGAAAGAGAGAGGCGAGAGATGAGAGAAGGAGAGGAGAGAGGGACGAGAAACGAGAAATAAAATTTGTAAAATTTTTAATAATAAAAATTAGAAAAAAGACTTATTTGATATATTATATGCCACTTAGGGATCTAGAAGTTAAAAATGCAAATCACGAACCTACATGATATCATGCCCTAAACTCAGTGATCTATTCGTAATTTACCCAAGTTTTAATCGTCTATCGTGACACCAATTGGAAGTAAAGCCTCCCGATCCATAAACCTTTTTGTGTTGGCTTTGTTGTCTATTCGAGGAGTCACAAAGTGTAACCTCAACATGTGCATTTTCATTGCAAATTATGTCCCAAAAAGTAAGAGCTATAGAAAGTACAAAAAAATCTTCACATAAGGCAAACAATGGAACGCCACCTTCAAAGTCCCAATTGCTAGACCTTCTAAACATCTGATTTCAAGGATGCGCAAGCGAGCATGATCCCCTAGCTTAAACTTTTTCTCCAACTTGAGAACCTCCTCATCAGCAACATCAGATCTCTATCAAAATAAATATGAATAAACTTCACTTCATTCATAAACATAAGTTAGGCAACAAAAGATGGATCGAATAGCACCATTCAAAAGATAAACATACATGTACGTAAGTAGGAGTGTTCTCTGGAGAGGAAGGGATGTCAAGAAGAATACCAAAATTTCCGTCAATTCGGAAAACACGAGAGTTGTCATATATTTCACCGATTTTTACATGCTAACAAAAGGTTGTCATTAGTTCAACATGTTGACATAATGAAATTGATCAGTATAATCTCAAGCCAACTGCACCATTCAATGTTGCTGCAACGGGACGATT
The DNA here is from genome assembly GCA_002786265.1 of Apostasia shenzhenica. NCBI lineage: Eukaryota > Viridiplantae > Streptophyta > Magnoliopsida > Asparagales > Orchidaceae > Apostasia > Apostasia shenzhenica. The sequence goes on from KZ454830.1 coordinate 120,764, forward strand.
AATGCAAGACAACATATAACTCAGAATTTGTACTAACCACAGGTGGGGACTTATAGTGAAGAAGATGAGGATTTAAGGTCATTCCAATTGCTCTTGTTGAAGGATCAATAAACAATATTCGAGCATTTACCTACACAAACAAAATGAAAATGTTAAAAAAAAATTTGCCTTAAGGATATACACAGAGAGCAAGACAGGTGAGGTCTCTACAATTATGTGGAGGAAAGATAACTACACAGCTTTGTAGAAAACATCATTACAATGAAAGAACGCAACAAAAAAGAGGACATTCACATAATACAGAATCTGCACTGCGTGGAAATATCTAAACAAAAAAGGGACAGAATTAGAAAATGTTATTATGATCAAAATTTGAAAAGGAAAATATAGTTAACTAGAAAACAGAATAGATGTCTTCACAGAACTAGTAGCTCGTAAGCATTTTGAATCATGGCCAAATTTGGGCTTCTACAGAAGTTGACATTCAGAGCAATCTCATTAAACCATGCCAGTAAGAGCTATTTCCCTATCAAACAATTGGGACACATTAAGGTGTTGCCAAACATATTAAACAATGAAGAAACTTTTTTTTTCCCACGTCATAATATCTAATTTTGAAGTTCAAGTCAAGCCACTAGTAGAGACCATATGCAGCACTTCGACTTTTAAATGATCATATTCAACTTACCAAAATCCATGGCTTGCATGCAAGATACAGTGGAAAGGAAAACAACCAATATTGTGAGGATTATGAAAGAAAACTATAACTTACATGACATGCAAAAATCACCAATCAACAAAACAAAACTGTACTTTCCCTTTTCTTAAGTTCTTTTTTTGAAAGTAATAGAACTATACCTTCTGGTGCTCAGTATAATCTTGTTTCCAACTGGCAGAAGGAAAGGTAGTTTGCAAATGGAAGATATCTACCTAAACAAAACCAAAATTCCAATAGAAAAAGCATTAATTATTTTAAACCCATAAAACGTACACATAAATGAGTAAATGCTAACTAATAATAAAGACTTACTGTTCCAGTAAAATAAGTAAGGAATGATAACATGATACCATTTTCAAGCTTTGAGTGGACACGAGCATTAACCATCATTCCAGGCACCAAAATGTCAATTGAAAGTCCCTTAATATCTTTGGTCTATACAGCAAATATGATTCACATATACAAGGCCAATATCATAAAAATGTCTTAGTCATAGTCAATAGTAATAAAGCTAATAAAGTTAAACAATTAGAGTTCATTTTGAAAAACTTAGGCAAGAGTATAACCATACAACATATTTGGATAACAAATTAGTATTGGAGTCTGCATAAACAACACCACGTCCTTTATCAACTTTCTTCACTGTACATTGTAACAATTGTCCAACGCAAATCTCAGCACCACCTGTTGAACTTTAAAATAATATTAGTATTTTAAAAGAGCAGCATATTGCACATCTTCTAGGTAAAACTAATTTTGCACATTCCAACATTTGGAAATGAATAAAAATAAATAAAAAATGAAACAAATGAAATGTTGAAAGAAGGAGGCTCCAAAACTACCTTCATCCATCTTCGGCAAGAAGCCCGTAAAAGATGACACACCAAAGTGAAGAATGCATCCATGGTCCTCCACACTCCTCACTTGAGCAACCATAACCTGCATTAAAGATAGAGAAGAACTCAAGTAAATACATGATCCTAAACATTAATTTCCATATTAACTAAGCACAACTAATGATACAGATACATACATATGTCATACTATGCATAAATGAACAAGTTTAGAATATTTTTCATGTTAATAGACTGGGTCAATTAATTTGTCATTCATAGCAAAAATCCAGATATTTGTGTTTACTACATTGAGTGATGTTTCCACCCGAGTAAGAGTTGAAGGAAATAACATTCTTCAGATGCACTAATGACCATCTTATCCTTAATACTGTTCAAATTGAACAGAAATGGATATTTATACACATATCCAAAATAATCCAGAAACTACATATTAAACACTAGAATGTTCATATTTACCAAATTAATACAAATAAACATTAAATTTATCGATAAAACCATCCCATTACCCAAGTAATTCACAGCTATTCTTTTAAACCCAATATGGTTTGCATATTGACTGTACAATAGCCATAATTTTTCCAATTATGATACCTTCAACAAATGTTGGAGGGACTTTAATGAAAAGCAATAAAGTGGCTGCCAATGGAAAAAGAGTGAGGAAGTTTTTCCAGATAGCAACAACAAAGAAAATGGAGGTGGAAAGAGATGGATGTTGCCCACCTCGAAAACTGGGTCACGAAGAAGACCCATCAAGAACATAAGTCACTAACAGAAGAAAGAATGAGTAGAAATTACCCCCATAAAAGCCATCATCATAACAACAAACATCATAATGGCACCCATAAAAGCAAAGGGCAAGACATTATCCTCACAGCCAACACGTTTCCATGAAGACATTGACAACGATGACAGAGACATGTTGCTTCACTGGGTGTTTGTCTAGACAGTACCAATAAGAAAATGGCAAAGCATTATGTTGTAATTGAAGACAAATAAAGGGACCTCTGCCAAGCTCCTTCAACAACCCCAACAATCCCAATCGTTAAATGAACATCAATGATGAGAAATCCTTGAAGCCAGCAACAAAGAGAATAACCATGGGAGAAGCTAGTCTTAATGTATTTTGGGCAAAAACACATAATGACATATGTTGTAAAGGATTACCCTTAAGAAATAGCACATTTTATTTATAAATCATTTGTTTGAGATATGTTTGTGAAGATTTATGGGTTCCATATTCAATAGGTAACTTGCATTGTTGTCCCAAGGTCAAGGAGTCATTTCACACAGTTCCATGTTCTTTGAATAGCTTCATTCAAATACCTGAATTCATCTATTTTAACGCATATCCTTCTCTTGAATATTGAATACAATCAAACAAATACACAAGCAACAAGAAGTGACACTTCCACTTACTAGATGGTTGCTGAACCTGGGAAGAGGGAGGTTATGTGTGGATATGTGTATAAAAAGAGATGAGAATTTTTTTTTTTGAAAAGTGGCGATGCCATAAAGAGATGAGAATTTGGGTCATTTTGTCAAACAGTTAATTCTCAATGAAAACCATTCAAAAATGCCACATTAAAAGTAGAAACTCAGCTTCTGTTTGACAAAGAGACAAATTGTCATGCTATGAAAGTTGTGAGCTTGCCTTAAATATGTGTATAATGAAAAATAAAGTTATCATAAAAATTGAGTAGAATTTCAAATAAAATTGATTGATGTATTGAAAATGATGTAAAAATGTGATACGAAAGCTGTGCAAAATGTGATAAAAATTAATTTAATAATATATTTTTTTTTAATGAATGAATCATTTTGATCTTTGATATGACCAGAATAATGTGAGGACAAAAGAGGTCACCTAGACCAAAATCAAATAATTCAAAACACATAGACCAATGTGATATGTAAACTCAACCACAACAAAATACAAAACTTATTTTAAAGTTCATCAAATATGAAGTACACAACTTATAAATCTAATTAAAAAATTTTAATAATACATGAAAAGATATAGATGTTAACCCTAAATTAAAATGTACTATTACTATTCAAAATGGACTATATGATGCTTTCCCTTTGATTTGTTGGAGCTTATTTTGGGATGATTTGAGTAATTTTGGGGTTAGAGAGAATTTATTTAAATATTACGATGTGAATTTTTTTTTATTTTTTTCACATCGTGTTTGAAATGAAATAAAGTTAATTTTTTTATTAAAAGATGTGTATGAAGTGAAACAAAGTTTATTTTTTAATATATAAATTTTTGTATGATATGAAATTAATATAAAACAGGAGCAATTACATACATATTACTTTGAAAGATTATATTTATATACTAACCAACATTTAAGATTTATTTACGCATGAGTCACCCAGTAATCTTCAATATTAAAGAAATAACACTCCCTCAATATTATCATAATTAAATCATGCTTAACCTAACTCAAACACCTATAATGATAGTCGACGGTGGCAACTAGCAACGCCCAGTGGCCAGTGACAAGTAGCATGGTTATTGGTGCTAATCGACGGTGTGGTTACAGGTTGTGGCTTGCTGGTGGCAAATACATAGAAGCCGACAGTAACTTGATTAAGTAATGGAGTATCCAACGGGGTGTCTGTAGGACGGTGTTTGGTCGATGATGACCAATAAACAAAATATTTCATGCATATTCCATTAATTTTTAACAAAAGTTAATCTGAATGGCATATATGTAATAATTAAAATTTTAAAATTTTAAGGTGACACCAATATAAATAAATTTTAAAAGAGTTGTATGCTTTGAAAATGCAATTAGTTAAAACGCACATACAGTTAAATACATTTTCAAGATGTAGATTAATTTACCATAATAAACCTTAAAGCACCATTTGGTTCAAGAAATGAATTTTACACAACAACAACAACCAAGCCTTAATCCCAGTAGGTGGGGTCGGCTGCATGAATCCTTTGTTTTCATTGCGCTCTATCAATGACCAAATTCTTATCTAAGTCTAAGTAATTAAGATCACTCCTTATAATTTTTTGTCATGCCTTGGTCTCCCTCTTCCTCTTTGTACATGGGCAAGATCCAATAACTCAATTTTTCTGACTGGAGCTTCAATCGGCCTACGATTTATATGCCCAAACCATCTAAGCCGACTTTCTCTGAGTTTATCCTCAATTGGTGCAACATCAACTTTCTTTCGGATATATTTATTTCTCATTCTATCCTTTCATATATATCCACACATCCACCTTAACATTATTATTTCTGTAACATTTATTTTATTTGTATGTTTCCTCCTTGCAGGTGATGCGGAACGGAAAAAGATGCCAATGATATTTTATATTTATATTCAGCAAAATTGATTAGCAAATTATTTTAATTAAGAAAAAATATTTTCTAAATAAATTATATGATAAATAAGTTTTTTGAATCCCGTAAATTAAGATATTTTAAAATTAAAATTAAACTGGATCGTATGATAAATAAGAATTTATCAATTTACATTAGGGCGTCAATTTAAATTCAATAAATCAGATCCGAGGTTCAGGAATTTAGGACAGACGTCTCACAGTTAAATCCAACAGTAATTGACACACAAAGAAATATCGGATCACACAATTAGAGCCAAATAAATAATCCAAGTTAAGCGAATAATTTGTGTTGAAATCAAATAATCAGCTTAGTTGGGTTCGGGAAAAAATTTACCAGCAATTTGAATCGGAGAAGAGTCACTAACGATGATTAATTGATCTGATCGAGTATGGGCGACGTGCGGACAAAACATAAACTACGCGAGCGATCGTAGGCGGGCGGGCAGGCGGGCGCGCTAGCAGGCGCGCGTGCGGGCGCAGGCGAGCAAGCGGGCTGGCGTAAGCGGGTGGGCGCACAAGCAGGCGCGCGGGCGGGTGCAAGCGGGAGGGCGTGCGGGCAGACGCGCGACGGGCGCGCGGGCGTCTGCTGGGCGGGAGTTGGGCCGCCATGGCTTAGCGCTCGCTGGCGCGGGGCACGCAGGTGCGGCCGCCGGGAGCGCTCGGAGTGCAGGCGCGTCAGACGAGTCTGGCGGAACTGCACGGCGCTGAGAGCGGAGCTTCGGAAGTAGGTGAGTGCGCAAAGATTTTTTTTTTTTTTTTGAAAAGTGAATAACTAGGCTAATTTGAGGATTCTCACCAAAGGCTAACCCTACCCTTTCCTTTACCAGAATATCGACCCCTTATCCCGAATCTAGGCTCTGAAAAAACTCAAACATAATTTCATTCATCAAATACTATTCTCTTTTACAATGCAAGGCGACCTCTTTATATAGAGAGATTCCATGTAGAAATTTAAAAATACAATATTAAATGTAGGAAATAAAATACCAAATAAATAAAAGCAAATATGGAACTAATTCTATTACAATAAAATAAAATCAGCTCCAAATGTGGTGAGTCTTCAAATCTTCCGGATATGCTCTGAATCAAATCAAATCAAATCAAAATAAAGCTAATATGGAAATCTCTAATAGCTCTAATTAATTTGAATTTGAATTTTGATTCAACACATAACGTCATCCTAGCCATCCAATTCTCCCCAGGTGGGAGGAACTCGACCCCGTCGAGTATGGGTCATGCGACTCGTGTCTTCAAGTGGGTCAAATCAGTTGTAGCCTTTGAGCCTCCAGCGATTTGAATCGGAGAAGAGTCACTGGCGATGAGGGTTAACTGATCTGGTTGCAGAAGGTAAAACGTCGTGCACAAGGTATGAGATGACCGAACCAGTGTGCACGATGTTACAAAAAGCAGAACCAATAGGATCGAGATCAACGTCTTGGGCGATGACTGCTGGCCGGATGCGGGCAGTGGCTGGCCGCACTGTTGGAGCTGCGGTGGCGGTGTTGCCGGCTCTCGCGGGTAGCTGGCAGGTCGACGGAGGCGAAGGCGATGCGAGCGGAGCGAGCTTCGGAGGTAGGTGAGTGCGCAAAGATTTTTTTATTTCTCTTTTTTTTTTTTGAAAAGTGGATAACTAGGCTAATTTGAAAATTCTCACCAAAGGCTAACCCTACTCTTTCCTTCACCGGAATATCGACCCCTTAACCCGAATCTAGGCTCTGAGAAAACTCAAACATAATTTCATTCATCAAATGCTATTCTCTTTTACAATGTAAGGCGACCTTTTTATATAGAGAGATCCTGTGTAGAAATTTGAAAATACAATATTAAATGCAGAAAATAAAATACCAAATAAATAAAAATAAATATGAAACTAATTCTATTACAATAAAATAAAATCAGCTCCAAATGTGGTGAGTCTCCAAATCTTCCAAATATGCTCTGAATCAAATCAAATCAAATCAAAATAAAGCTAATATGAAAATCTCTAATAACTCTAATTAATTTAAATTTGAATTTTGATTCAGCACATAACGTCATCCTAGCCATCCAATTCGATGTTGATCTGTGTCCCCACCAGCAAGCCAACATTCAATATCATATATCATCGTTGGTCTTACTACAATTTTATAAACGTTACCCTTAATTCAAGGGTTAAATTTTAGATAAACAAAAAAATATTTTATCTTGTACGTTTAATGGAAAAAAAAATTAGTTTAACATTAGAAAGTGTGTAAAATGCGAAATAAATTTAACTCTAATTTGTATTTGTGGTGGATATAAAATAAAGTTAACTTTTACGGTTGAAATTTATATCGGGTAAAAAAAAAAAGTTCGAACCAAACAAACCCTAAAAAGGTTACCCATAAGGTTTTAGATTTTGAGTACGAAGGCTTCCCATAGGCGCAAGCCCCTATGGTTAATTATTCCTTCCCATTAGGAAGAGAACTTCTGATTAAAGATGTCAAATATCGATATTTATTTAGTCAACGGCATATATTGTTTTTAGTATTGAATTGGTTGAGAGATGATGGTAAACCTTATCAAGATTCCATGGTTCCATCGTTCAAGAATTTATCGGTTGAACCTAATTCACTCAAGCCTTTAAGGTTATAGCTACAAAAAAACAACTCCACAAGAACCATGGGTTCTATCGTCCGAGGACGTTCTAGTGAATCATGATGGATGAAATTTAAGCCCCTTCAATGACATGCCTTATGCGAAAAACTCAATGTAGTCCAAAATTTTTATTAACCAATAACTTTGTCATGTCAAGGAATTTAATATCACAATCATTAAGTATATCCTTACCCATCTCATTTGAGAATGTGCGATAGAGGGCATGTGTCTTTCCAACAGCTAAGTGTCATGAAGTCTGAAATAGATTATAATTTAATCAAAGGCATTATCGTTTTACAAAGAACTTATAATCTCATAGGTATGAAGATTATTTTAAACGAGTATTGCTTAGTTTGGTGGTAGAGTAGTATAGCAAGGAACAAGGATGCCACTACAATTGTTTTGCAAGATAAAATATGTTATTCGAGGAGGGCAAGATTCCTTTTAGTTGTCATTTAGGGGATTACTCGTGTTATTCCAGATTCTATGAATCTCATAATGACTACTGATACAACCATTAACAATCCTAGCCCAGCAGTTTAGGCTCTTGGAGGAGCAAGATAGATTTAATAGGTGCTTAAAGAAGATATCTTTTAGGAGATTTGTGGAGGCCTTCTGTAAGCCAAATTAAGAAATTTTCAAAGCTAAAAAAGTACTCAATTTTAGCTTCGCTTGAGAAGAATCTTTTCTATAAGTTGAAGCATTTAGCTTTAGATGAAATTTAAGGATCAACAGCTATGAGATGATCAAAGTGGAGAGAGATAGGAAAAGATGGGGTGGAGAGAGGGTTGAGTAGAAAGAGGTGCTTAATCTACAGACTACAAATTGGAGAGCTTGTGCGTCTTGAATGATCTATGGGAAAGTGCTCATATAGAAAGGAGATGTTGGGAGGGCGAGTGTGAATGGAGAAAAGAGGCCTTAGGGAGATGAAACTGTGAATGAAGAAATGAGATATTGGATAGATGAGAGTGTAAAAATGAGATAAATGTAACTAATATGGAAGTAAAAATCACTTAAAAAAATGTGATAATGCATGAAATGATAGGTAGAGGAGAGAGAAATTAGGAAAATAGTTTTTTTTAAGGTGAACGGGGGTTAAACATGTAAATACATTCTTGGAGAGTAATATTTATGTACTTTTTCCAATAAAATATTACAAAATTCATTTTTGGAAGGATTTGGGGCGTTGGGGGTTACAACCAAAGGCCTTATGTCAACAAAAAGCTAGCAAAAATATGTGAATTTTATTTTAAAAAATTCATTGAAGAGAATATATATTGCTATCCAAATAAATCAAGCAACAGAAGGATGTTTGATAAAATTGCACAATGGAATGATTAGTAACATCCACAGAACACTAATCATATTAAAAACAAGGATGAAAAAAAACCAATGTCTTTATAGGACCATTGTTTTAAATGAGATGACATGACAGTAATACAAAAGACTCAATAAACATGTCTACCACAGATGAATGGAAGGAAGCTCTAAATATAGTGACCATAAAAGTTACAACACAAAGATCCACAACAAGGCCAAAAATCAACTACATTGGCATTTACTTATAACAAACAATCCTAAACAACTTCCAAGTTCTTTAAAGAATATTTTGTCAAGTCAATTTGATGCCAATGTTATTCTGCAAGAACAATTGACATTATTCATAATATGTCTTACAATGTGGGCCTCAGAGTCAATGCAGCAATGAAATATAAATACCAGTTAATTGATGGACAAAACAACCACAATATCGGCAGCTGAAAGATTCCCTAGAGTCAAAAATACACAATAGCAGAACTGGTTTGCTTAATGAGAATATAGAAAATATCTAAACATGCCAAAGAAATAAATTTTCAGTGAAAAATGGGATTGTTACAAGTCACAAGCCTTAATCACACTAGGTAATGTCAACTATATGAATCCATTATTTTCATTGCACTTTATCAATAATGCCACCTCATTTAACTCCAAGTATGCAAGGTCATACCTTATAGTAATTAAAACTTAAAAAAAAAAAAAATTCATGGCATACCATCCCATCTTGAACCGCATCTAATGTGAGGCCCTTATACAAGATACTGAGACGCAATGACAACCAGATTCTTTTACTTCCTTTTGCCTCTCTTTTATCATTGTCAAGTTGCAAAACTATACAAGAAACAAGTTGCCCAACATTAAACCTCTTATGCAAATCTGGGACCTACAAAGCAACATAAGGAAGAAATAAGGACAAAAGATCATTCACACCTCCAAACTAGGTTATACGACATGGTATTTTATCAATTGAGTGACCGTGAACATCAAAAACCAACAACGGATTACAAAACACAACCACACAAGTTTGTTCTAAAAAAAGATTGTGCAAGTCGCTACTCTTTACACATATGAAGGTAAATATGATTAATGATGAAAGCGGTAAGGACATGATAAGATATATACTGAAGGATCCACACAATATTTTAAGAATATGAACAAAATAGAAATCAAACACCAAAGGCATGTGTAATAACCATACATGCTTAAGTTTCAATAAATAACCATACAAGCTGCGAATTCATATGTGCACCTTATATAACAAAAGAAAACTATTTATGGAATATAAAAGACTAATAAAAAACAACTCACTAAAAAGGAAAAAAAATAAATGATTATAATAAAATTTTTCATTGGAATTATACTTTTTGAACATTTGAAAAATATTGTATTGTATTGTTATTTTATCATGTTGCTTGCAGATAATAGTCAACAATAAAATATTTTATGCAAATTTGTCATACATCCACCTATGGATGTTAAGGTTGCTGACTCAACAACCCAAAACCTAATCCCAACACATTATTTACTTTATTTGGGCCATTATGAATTCTATTTTAGTTTCTACCATTGTCTTAAGCTGTTTGTAGGAAATACCAGTAGATTGGGATCAAAAACGATAGGATCCAATCTTTTAGTTATTCCTTAAAATGTCTACTACAATCTTACCTTGTTTTCTTATAGAACGGATTGCATTGATTTTGCTGGCTGGCGCTGTACTTACTGTGCTACACTTCATCCTATGCGCTTCAGAGATCTTCCATGTTGATGCAAGCAAAAAGGTTCAACATAATCAATGTTCTCTGAGAGCTGAAGATGTTCATAATGTCACCATCTATGGGAAGTTACAGTTGCAACATGATAAGAGTTGGAATACTGCTAAAATTATAGATTTTACTATGATACTGTAGCACCTCAGGGAAGCCTCCCAATTTACACTGGAAGTTCTTTTTTTCCCCAGCATCATGGACAATGTTCTTCTTGTTCATTAAGTTGGTACAGAAGCTACTATATTGCCACTATTCCTCTACCTCTAAACAAGCTTATGGAGAGAGATGCTCCATATTAGTAGTGGGTTATATCCATTACTCTAAGAAAATCCCTTTGTGTATAATTTGGTTTTATAGAAGCTTAAAGGAATGAGGAGCATTTGCTCATTCTACCAAGATTCTTGGGACCATAAAACTTCCCAAAACGGTGATATTTTTGTAGTATTGTCTGATTGGGGGTTGAAGGTTCATCAGTAGTTGGTTACATCAACCAGAAGTACAGATGCAGACGCACAAGCAAGATATAATATTATCATTTAGCATAATCCCAAGGTGAAGAATAGTAACCTTCAGTGAACCAATACCAGCAATGAAGGCGAAACTTGGGTAGAGTTTGAAGTGCCACCAATTTTGAAGACTTCCAGTTTAGCTCTTGAGGATGAGCAATTTTGAGGGAGAGAGCATTATTACAATCCTATTACTGTATTAGGACATATAGCTTTATGCGTTACTTGTGTAAATGTATAGTTTCAAATGTAGCCGAACTGCTATTGGAAGGGCATGGAGCTTGTAACAGATGGGTATGGCAACAAAATTAAGACTGAGATCGCAGAGTCAGGTTGAAGAATGTGGGATTAAAAATTTAATGTCGGGCGGCATTCAGCTTGAGCCAAAACATAAATTTCTACAAAAGTATATATAAAGTCATAACTGACAAGTAAAATTCTTTTATCATAGCTTTCCAGAAAATTCATGGCCAAATCAATGCTCAACAACACGATGTAGCACTTTCCTTTATTTCCCATACGTACTAAATTTAAAAGTACAGATCTCAAATTTTCTTTAAGGTAGGGTTTGGGATGAACCAAACGGTTGTGGGAAGACGTACAGATCAGAATAATCCATTTTGCATTGTCAATTTCAAGTTGGACGAAAACCAGACCAGTGTAATAGAACTGACACCCGTACATTCACCAATTGGAGTTGTATTACCAAATACACAAATCTGGAAAAAGAACAGAGCACGCACATGTTCATTTACCAAAAACAGTCAGAAGCATCCATAAACATCTAAATTCATTAGTACAATAGAAACAACACTTGCACCTCATTTTGATCATCAATGGCAACATCACATGCATCTTCAGCACGAACAAAGCCTCTAGGCCCACCTGGTAGACTGATTACAAGATCCTTTGCATTTATTTCAACAATGACACCCCAAATCTTCATTCCAGGAGCAATGTTCTAACATGAAAGGGCACTTGGCAATATGTCAATCCATGTAAAGATGTCTAGATATTAAACACGCTAAAAAAAAAAACAGTACTTTTATGATGAAAGGTAACAAAATACTTTGATCATAAAATGCAAAATAGGTGGAGAAGCAATCTATAGCACTTACTTGATGATCATGACACATTACACCAAAAAGTCAATTTCACAACAAAGAGAAATCTTAAAATCAAAAGAAAAAGATTAAAGAAGAAAATCCTATAACATAAAGTAGGAATAAAATTAGTCATCAACCGCATAAGATGATTTTTATTAAATAAAAAGTAAGGATAAAAACTATTAGTATTACTATTACAATAGTATTAAAAAACAAGCATGTAATAATAACTATTATTGTTAGCACTGTCGTTTGCAATTTTGCATATATCTATGAAATTAGTGATTGCAATGTGGAACATGGTGATGTGCAACTATTAGAAAATTTGTAGTGAACGGGTATTAAAAATAAATAATATAGAACCCGCTAAATTATGAGATTGTAAAGCCAAAGGAGAAAGAAACCCAATATATTACATCCAAAGAGAAAACAACTAATATATAACCATTGGGTAGTACACGTTGTTGACAAGTGATGCTTTATTTGATAATGTAGTCCAAAAGCTGAGTAAAGTAGAATGAATCTTATAAAAGAAAATCAGATTTAAAAAATGGAAATACCTAATGCTCCTTCTAATGAAAGGAACAGCAAATGGCTGTCACATTGAGAGCTTGCATAAATCATATTTACCTCATTAGAAAAAGGTACCACGAGCATTCCATGCAGGTTTAACAGTGAATGTCATACTAATGACAAGGCATTGTTGACTTACAAGTTTCTTTTTTTTTTTTTTTTTGAGAATAAACTTACAAGTTTCTCCATCACCCATAATTAAAATAAAATTTAGGAAAATCATGCCTTCAATGCAACCCTGACTCCCAAAAAGATACACAATTACAGGTTGCTATACTTCCTATTCTTACCTAGTCCTAACTATCCATTTTGCTTTAACATTTTTCCAGCAACGTATTTCTTTTTGCACACATCTCAAGCATCTCCTATAATACTGTCCAGCCCTCTCCTAATCTAACCCATCCTCAGCAGAGAGATGATCTACCAAAACAATAACTTTATGACCCACTAAATCGGCATTAAATGAACAAACATAAGGATGTCCCGAAATCAACGTAAAGGATAATGCAGAGAGAAGCTAAGCCTATAGAAAATATTATCCAAGTAAATTAAGACCACTAAAATAACTCCGGTGATGAATTACACTGACACAAATGCTGAAATATTAAAGTAATATTCCATAAATCACATACTTCAAGTTAAGCTAGTTTTACAAAATCTACATGAAAAATGGCTTTGAAGCATTGTTCAATTTATTTCTACATTGAGTGTGGTATTTGAGCATGCAGCTTGAGGAAGCCAGTCATAAATATTTCCATACAGCCAACACGTATTTGGCATTTAAGATGCAAAATCATATTATATAAAACATCATATCTTGTGAAAGCATATTGAACTGATTCCTTGTAGTGACAGAATGATGGTTCAATGCTCAACCAAAAAGGATCTTTTAAAGTAGCATCCTCACAACATAGTTGTTACATTGATAGAAACTTAGAAACATAATGTTTCAAAAACGAGAATATTTAAATGAAAGGGCTATAAGAATAGATACCATGGAGTAAGAAACTGATTACATTATGGATAGCATAAGAGTGACTAGGCCTTGTTTCGTTTGTCACCAGAAACACTCATTAAATTTTTTAATATTTATTTCACATTCAACAAACATTTAACATAAAAAATCAACTTAATTTCACCTTAACACACAAACCCCAACATTAAAAATCAATTAAATTTCATATCCCACAAACATTTCAATAAAAAATAAAATTTATTTCACAACATATACAACTCTTAATATAACAATGACTTTATTTCACACCATATATAAATGCCAGCAAATTTTCTCTACCAACCCAAAAACCAATCTCCAACCAAGCTAGGCCGCCCTGTTTGGCGTGAGGACCAAAACAAGACCAAAACAAGACTAAAATGGTACTTATTTAAAAAACAACAATAATAATAATAAATAAATTTTTTAAATCATTCTACACAAATTCAAATATAAAAAATATTATTTTACTTTACATACTCAATAATTTAAAATAAAAATATCAACTTTATTTCACATTCTAGACCAAAATATTCAAATCGAGTATTTTGATCTAAGATGTGAAATAAAATTTATATTTTTATTAAAAATTATTGAGTATGTGAAGTAAAATATTTTTTTACATTAAAATTTGTGTAGAATAATTAAAATAATTTATTTATTATTATTGTTGTTATTTTTTAAATTAGTACTATTTTAGTCCTATTTTTGTCCTCGCGCCAAACAAGGCGGGTAAAAAATCAATTTTCATATGGGTAGATAATAATACAATGAAAAAATAGGAAGGCAAAGGGATGATCCACATGTACTTTGAAGAAGGTTGTACAAAGATATAAATAAGGTTACAAGAATATCGGAGAAAAATAATTCATAGAGTTGTCCAAAAGAGCCAATAAGACTATCGACAACAACGATAATAATTGCTCATCAGCAATTTAGGGCTTGTTTAGCACTAAGACCAATTTGATTTTACCATGAAATTTTTGATCATATCTTGATATTTGTGTATGATGGAAAACAAAATTAATTATTATGTTAAAATTTGTGTAGATGTGAAATAAAATTAATTGATGTATTGAAAATAATATAAGATGTGAAATAATATAGATTTTTTATATTTATATTGAAAGTTGTATATGATGTTACAAAAATTAATTTAATATTGATTTTTTATAATAAATGAACTATTTTTTATCTTTAGCATGACCAAAATGGTATGAGAATCAAACAAGCCCTAAAGCTTCTAGTCAACTAGAGGCCCCTTTCAAAGCACCTTCTTACTCTAGTCACCAAAGTCAAAAATTCAGAAATGCTAGCCGCTTAGGAGGGATAATAAAATGTTCATATTAAATATATATGTTTCTTAAAAAAATTATTGCACAAGTGTGTTATGAGAAGCAAGTTTTACAATTCACATCTTTTCCTACTCACAATTTTTTAAAATATTATCCCAAGTTTGACAATATTTTTAATTTATGCCAAAAAAAGGAGTGAAAATAAGTCACATATAGTACTCCCCTCATTCTTACAATCTTATTCTCAAGTGAAGTTTAGCGTCCTAAAGAAGATTGTCTTACCATTCATAAGCTACTGCATGGATATTTTTCCTACACTTATTTATATATCCAATCATCAATTCTTAATAGTTACACCTATCTCAATTTAATTCTTACCAACCCAATCTTATTTTCTACAATTACATCTTTTCCCTAATTATATTACCAAAAATTAGAATAAATCACGAAAAAAAGAAAAATAAAAAAGGACCAAGCAAGGAATAACCAGTGAGAGCATTGCTCCTTTTAGGATATAAATGTCTAGATTCTCATGGGCTTTGGCAAACAGTGATATGTAGACAACATATTTTAAAAAATTAAGAACCATGAAGCATCAAAATTTTACAAAATACCTTCAAAGTGACTCTATTAGCTAGCTTGGGAAGGTTCCCCAATATGCCACCGCCGAATAGCGAACCCCACTCATCTCCATCTGACCTATAAGTCGTTTCGCTCCCTTTGATCTTCTTCTGCCTTTCCTTCCCTTTGTTTACAAAACCCTGCTCCCTCCCAAATTCAGCTTCAGCTTCTGCCTGAGCATCAGCCTCCTCTGTACGACTCAAAATACCTCGTCCTCCTGAAGGAAAAATATATTTCAGTGCCGAGAAATTTTTTTTAAAAAAATCCTTCTTTATAAAAAACAAAGGTATCTTTTGGTGCAAGAGCAAATGAATATATACCTCTTGGGAACACTATTTCGTCATCCTGAAAGAAGACAGATGACTGTAGTCCACGCTGGATGCCATTGGATTTGGCTTCATTCTTAGTTTGTGCTTTCTTCAACTTGTTGCATGGCTTCAAGGGCTCGAACTCTGCATTTTGCTTCTTCCTCTTCTGAAATTTTCTCCCATTGTGCGATACCATGAATCTCAGACTAACAATCAAAAAGCAAAGAGAGCGAAGTGTTAGAATAAATAAATATATATTAATATATATATATATATATCCAAGTGGCCCACATAATCATATAAATTCAATTTTGTTTTATTTGATTTTTGATTTCTGCTAATGGCCAATTAAAGATAGCTTATGTGGTTGTTACCCTTAAGTGGGGTTAGAGGTTTCTTGGATGGCAAGAAACCTGATTTTCTTCGTTGGGAGGAAATCATACAAATAAAAATGAGCTCGCTACCGCAGTAAGAAACTCCGGACCCCATATAAATAGCAACTAGGGGCTTGGTCCTCTCTTAAGCAATGAGCTCTCTCTAGAGTTCTTTACCATGGGGCACACCAAAAAAAAGGTCATGAAATATGTGGGAAACCAAGGAGATTGAGGACATTTCACCTCTGCAGTAGATCTGGTCATTCGCTGCACTTTAGCCATTCAATATGACATTTTGTATGTATTTTATTTCAGATTTATTGCAGAAAATCCAACATGTGATATCAGAGCCAGATTGCTTTCATTTTGTTTTGTTTTCTTCAATCTATTCAAGAGCATGATTAAAGCTTTCATTTCATGCATAAATCTAAGAGGAGCAATGAAAGTTTGAATTTTATTATTTCTATGTAATCCTTAACTATCTCTCCATCTATTGTCTTCAATCTCGCCTCATGTTGCCATAAAGCAACCCTTGCATGCTGAAGGTAAATTGCTACAAGTCTTTCTTGTAAGATTTGGGTGGTGGCTTGTGAAGCAATAAGGCGAAGCAATAGTGAATGGAGGAGATATATGCTACGAGAAAGCTACGTGCATGAAAACAGTATGAAGCTGTGAGCATATGACAATGAGCACTGGCTCTCAAACAGCGCTTAACCTCGCCAAGCAACACACCAAGCCAGAGGAAGAGCGCTCACAGGAAGAGAAACAGAGTTTATACAATATCAAATTGCTATGAATTTATAGGATGAAATTATCTCGATACATAGAGTTTGATTTCAAATGAAATTTCATCGTAAAGTAACAATCTGATATATTATCTATATATTAGGGTTTCAAAATATTAGATTTTTAATTACAAAATATACAAATAAATGTGACATAAGATGTCTATTATGTCTACTATTTTGATGTACCACCAAAGTGGCTGAAGCAATGGACTTAATAAGTCACGGATTAAATTGTTTAACCGATCAAAATTCCAACATACAAGTATCTTATAAAATTCATAATAGTTATGTCTTCCCGAAAGAGAGATCATAATGTCATACCAAATTTAATATAAGGTAAATTACTAGATTGTCTAAACTCATCATGTTCATAGCCTTCCTCACAAAGAAGTGGTTGTAATGTCACATTTAGTTGGATGAATAGGTTAATACTGGAGTGAAACTATTTGTGGGTATAGTTCTACCTCCAAAGAAGGTTCTATAGTATCACATTGAGTTTGCCCATAAGATATATAAAAAAGAACTCATTGTGGATCAAAATTCGGCTTCCAAAGGAGTTTTTGTGATGCTACATCAAGGCTATTTCTACTGTGCATTATATAGTCATATGGTTTTCTATCCAACTCTTTCCCTTTAAGGCATTCTATTTGATTCATTTGTACTATATTAGATAATTCAAATTATACGAAGTGAAAGGAGTAGATTTTGTTGTTATTAGGGTGTTAAGATTTGGAGTTTGCGATCAGAGAGAAGAAACATGATCCTTTAGCTGATGACAGTACGTCAAGTGCACAGTTTGAAAAGTAGGAGCTAATAGCAAAACTCATAGCTACTTGTACTAAAAAATAAGTAAGCATAATCCCCCCTAAATAATAAAATATGTTGACATGAGGAGGAACATATTTACTAGTTATATCATTGACAATCGCTTGAATTTCGAGACGTTCTTCAAACCAATCATATACTTTATTGAGATAGGTACCCCTCCCCTCTGAGAACTGATAATTAGGCTCGAACTAATAGAAGCTTGCTTTCGAATCCCTAAATCGAAGGTTTTAAGAAAGGCTTATTGGGTTCATGAATTATGGACAACAAACAATAAGAGCTGCAAGATACATTGGCCAAAGAAAAAGCTTGTATAGCTTGAGAAGGGGGTTTTATTGATAAAAAGGAACAATCTACTTCAACTAAAAACACACACACCTTAGATAAAATAAATTATTTTCAATTAGTCATTGTGGGTTTAGAGTTTAGGGTTTGGATGAATATTTTTCTTCACACTTGAGACAGTTAGCAAGTATCTTTCTGTGGATGTCAGGTCCAATAAATATCGTGATTTCTATGTTATGAATGCATACCTAAGAAAATATCGAATGAAGCAGATTCATCTTGTTGGAAAAGTGGTAATGTTGTTGCTCTATTGATCAAGAATTTCAATCTTTGAAACTTTAGACAGAATAGAAAATTTTGCCCACACGGATGAATTCTTCTTAAACAAGACGAGAATGAAATTATATATTGCAGAATATTTGATCGAAGAACACAGGATATTTTGAACAAATTGATCGTTTTTTAGAATTATTTCTGATTCCCTAATTTTAACTATAAGAGCCCAGATTTCAAATGAAAAAATTCAAACTCGAAAAGGATCTTCCTGATTCTAGAAAGTTAAGGGGCAAAGAGATTAATCGAGAAAGATATCATCTCAGCTTGATGATCATGTGTGCTCTCAGGAGAAGAAGGCTCTATAAGTGTGCTTGATGCGACTGACTAAATCGAATAAGCTCTCCCTTAAAGGGGACACATCTAGTACTTTCAAAGTTCTGGGGTTCGACAATTTCCTACAGGAGCAAGTCCTTGTAATTAATTACACATCTCCTCAATAGAAAATAAAACTTTTGATTAAGAGGATGTCAACTTAACAAAACACACGACACAATTTGGTGAAGGCAATAGAAGAATCATGACAAGATCCCATAGTTCCACTGTCCAGGGCTTAACCGATGGTCTTAATTCATTTAAACTAGTTAAGATGCTCACAAATGAGATCTCCGAGATAGAGAAGCTCCCTATGCATATGGATAGGGTCGAAAACCCATCTCCAGCAACAGCAATTGCGCTGCGGGTGAGGCCGTCAATAACCTTATACTCGTTGCCCCCTTCAGTTAATAGTTCATCTATCATAGATTAACTAGTTTCGATCCGGTTAGTTGATGACTGTTAAATTAGCTAGATTGTGATTAATGCTAGGCTTGAAGTACGTAGCTTCCTCCATGTTGTTCTTAGCGGTACCATGTAGTGGTTTGCTGTATGAATAATCATATTTCCTCATTTAACTTGTATTCATCTGTGTATAGTATTTCAAGCTTTATGCCAGTCTTATTTCTATATTTTTTTTCTCAATAACATTAGAAAATATGTTTTAATTTTCTATTTAATATTTCTTGCAACCAGTAGTCCTATTTTTATTCTCAAAAAATAGTATTTCAACCTTGTATTCATCTGTGTATAGTATTTCAACCTTGCTAGAGGGTTTGCTTTGCCTAGCCTTGCTAGAGAGCAAACCTTGGCTTTGCGCGACTAGGATTGAAACTATTTTTAGTCTGTCGGATAACCTGCCTTCCATTGATATCTGGGCACAATTACAGAGCAATCCTCTGCTACAAAGGACTCCTAGCCCATCCCAAAAATGATTAGGCACATCAAGGGCACCACACACATTAAAATCCTCTCACCTAAATTGAAGGGAGTTTTAGTTTATTAGAACACCTATCACCCACCGCTACTTGGGCAGTGTTACAAGGCAATTCTCTTCCACAGAGGACTCTTGGCCCACCCCAGGAATGGTTAAGCACATCAAAGGCATGCACATACTTGTAACACTGCCCAAGTAGTGGTGATGATGTGCCTAACCATTCCTGTGGTGGGCCAAGAGTCCTCTGTGGTAGAGGATTGCCATCAAAGGATGCACATACTTATAATTTTGCTAGAATTCTAACGAAATTATAGATTTCACTAAGTTTTGAAAAAAAATACCAAATATCTTATTAAAAATTTTTGAATTGTTCCTATCTTATGATATATGATTCATAACTCCATAATAAATACTTTTGTGTTATTAAATTGAATTTAAAGTGGTAACCTGTTAACTTTACTGTTTTTAATATAATTATTTTGATTTAAGTTTTATATTAAAGAGTTATGTTTAATGGGCATAGATCGAGTAATGGGTCAGGTCAGCCTAATTGAATAGTTAGGATTTCCTTCCTCTTTCTTTCTCTGTTCAACCGGAGAGAGGGGCAGGAGTAAACTGCAGCAGCGGCTGCCGATGGCGAGTGTAATCCAGCGAGATTTCTACAGCCTAACGTCATGTAGGAAGCCATTCCGACAACAGGAATATTGAACCAAGCCCGTCTCAACCGCTGCTCGCCTGAGAGATTAGGAAAGAACAGCAAACCGTAGCACAGACCGTTCACCACAGCATTCATCACAAAAAAATACATTCAAAAAGAGAGATTAAGAAATATATAGAAGTGGGAAGGAGAAAGGAGAACTGCTCCCTCTCCCCCTGCTTCTGCTTGTGCAGCGCCTCTGTTGTCCGCCAGAAGAGGATGGGAGGCGTCGCCGGAGTAAAGGAAGGAGGGAGCCGCCGCCGCTGCCTTTGTCGGAGAAGGAATGGAAGGGCGCTGCTCACCGTTGCGTTGCCGGAGAATGGAGAGGCGCTGCTGCAGCCGAAGTTGTTAAAGAAGGGGAGCGCTGCTCGCCGTTGTAACGCCGGCATTAGTGGAGAAGGAGGGGGGCGCCGCTGCTCGCCATGAATCGCCGCCGCTCGACGCCGGAGAGGAAGAGGAGAGGAGGAGAGAAGGAGAAGGGAGAAAAGAAGAAGTAGCTCACCTCTCTTGCTCTCTCTGCTTCTCTGGTTTCCGCGGCGCAAAGCGAAAGGACAAGACCGCCCTCTGCCCTAGCCCGGGTTCATATGGTTATAAGGGATGGAGGAATTGCATCCAAAAGGCTCCATTTGCCGTATGTTTTCATATAAGTTATTTTGGACTTAAATTTAAACTTTTCTCTTCAAGTTGGCTGATTTGGGTTAAGCTAAGCCGAATGGAACCCATTACCTCTTTTCTACCTACTAGAATGGTCTAATTTGATCAATATATGTCAATTTAGCTTAATGAGCTATTAACAGTTCAATAAAATACCAAATAGCTAAACAAACTTCGATTTCAATTTTATTTATGGCTTTAGGAGATACTACTTACATCATCCAAGTCTCTAAATTTGAGTTACATCTGACTTCATTTGGTATATTAATTAAATAATCAAAATTTTATCACTTTGAGGCCTTGTTTGGTAATAACGTTAAATTTATTGCTAATTTTAGTCATAGTTAAAATTTTAATTTAGCCTTAAAAAAATTTAACATTATATTATTTTTTATTCTACATAAATTTTAATATTAAACAATTATTTTATTTTACATAAAACATAACTTTTAATAAACTAATTAATTTTATTTCATATCTAACACAGTTTTTAAATATAACTAATTCATTTTATTTTATATTATACATGTTTTTTTAAATAACTAAAAAATTCAATTAAACTATCTTTCCTACTTTATTACCAAACAGGCCTAATTTCCCAAATTAACTAATTCTTCATCAATTCTGTATCAATTTGAACACTAAATTAATTCAAATCTGTAAATATGATTCCCAACAAATATTGGGTATTTTTGGTAATTTGTTTGAGAATTTTCTGTATTTTGTCAGATTAATGGATACAACCAATTTAATTAATTGGCAATTTTAAGCTAAATTGAACAATAAATCAATCCAAAATTTGGTCATCCTGTCACTAATATTATTACACATATTCTGTGAATTTCGGTAAATTTTTTCACAATTTCTTAAAAATTTCATGATTTTTGCTCCATTAGAAGTCTAGAATAATTTGGTTCGACTGGAATGCTTAAAAGTTATTTCAAACAAATAAAGTTTATGTATCTAAATATACATTTTTATATATTGGTCCACTTGGACATCCAAGAATAGGGTGAATTGAATATAATTAAAAAAATTTAATTTTAATTAATGTTAATTAAAATAAGTACTTTTAAAACTACCTACTACTGTGAGGCTTTTATTATTTCTGAGCAAAAATGTTTAAGTAAATTATTTTTTAGAAAAAACAAGTTAGTAATTTTAAAGTTACAACTGCAAAAAAATAAACAAAAATAATATGTATATATATGTATATAAAATATATATACTTACACATAATATATATATGTAATTTTAATTTATCAATGAATAAAATGTGAAGTGTGAATCTTTCTTTGATTTAATAACAATAATAATAATATGTATATATGTGACTAGATATTTATGGTATATAAATCGTAGGCCGATTGAAGTTTCAGTTAAAAAAATTGAGTTATTGAATTTTGCCCGTATACAAAAAGAAAAAAAGAGATCAAAGAATATATGACAAGAAATTATAAGAAGAGATCTTAGTTACTTAGACTAAAATAAAAATTTAGTAATTGATAGAACGCAATGAAAATAAAGAATTCATGTAGCCGATCTCACCTAATGGATTAAGACTTAATTGTTGTTGTTATTGTTGTGTATATATCAGTAGTATATATATGTGCAAAAAAAAAATTATAAATTGGGCCTTCTATTCGGAGAATAGCTTGGAAAAAATATTCTATGCAGTGACTTTTGTAACCTTTTTACTCATTTTTTTAACCATATTATCAAACAATATTTTTATTTTACACAAATAACGAATTCTCTCAAACTCGGACTTAAACTACCCCAAAGTTCAAGTAAAAGTAGGAGAGAGCTTAACTCAAAATCCTAGTCCAGCTCAACTCGAACTGAAGACATCGAATTGAGCTAACTTAACTCAAATTATTTGAAGTCATCTCAAAATGAATTTCAAAGATAATTATAGATGAGAAATAAAACTTAACAAATTTTTTTATACATAAGTAATTCATTTTTGAGCTTCTCATAATTTATGTTAAGCAGCCTAACCTTGACTCAAACCACACCCGAAATGAAACTCGACCTTGAGTAGCTCAAAGCTAGGGGTGAAAGTTTAAATCAAAAATTGATAATCACCCAATCTTCGAATCAAACTCAACCTGCGTCTATTAAACCAAGCCACGAGCCATGGCTGATCAGCTCAAGTCAAATCTCAAGTTTCAAGTGTCGAGTTATTTTACAACTCAGTCCCAAGCAATTTTTAAACTCGAACATTTAATCAATGCCAAGCAATCCATTCTTGATGCCATCTTATATACCATATTGCATCACTTCCCCAACTTCAGCGCACTTCGAAATTGTGGTGCGATAATTGAAGAACGTTATGGTGTTGTCGGAATGATTTCCCGAACGTCCTTGACGTTGTAGCTTTCGTGCCTCGCAGGGGCTCGCCGGACCAGCCAAGGCATGACCCATTCGCATCCATCTGCCATGATCCATCCGGGAGGAGATGCTCCGGCGGAGTGGAGCATTGGGGGCACACCTTGGTTGGGATTAGGCTTGAGCACTGTTTATAATTTCCAACCATATAAAAATTAATACTAACAACATATCACATTCATAATGCATATATCAACTTGGATAATGGCGTGAAAATTAGTTGCTAATTAGTTCAGCTCAAGTCAAATTGCATTCATGTTTCAATATGAATCATGCTGATAAATTATAAGTATAGTTCACACAGGCCTGGGTTGATCGTTCCGAATCAACTTTGGGTTGACTCGAACTCAACCCATGAGTCAGAATTGACAACCTATTCCAATGCAACAAAATTCCACCAAATCATAGTCCTACAACAGCCAATACAAACTGAAAACAAAACAGCAGATATAAGATATCCTCTCTCTCTCTCTCTCATTCATTCAACCAAACATATGATTGACTTAGGAGACTTTTAACCTGAAATCTAGAACTGAGCTAAAAAAGCAGTATAAATAAGACTTACAGGGGAGGCAAAAAATAGAGTAATGGTAGGCAGCTCGAAAAAGTCGATTAAAACTGTGCACTGAACAATGCATTCATGGATGATGCCTTTGTCCAGTAATTCTAGGACCGTTTTAGGCTACATAACAATTTACAAAAGTAAAATACTGGCTGATATACATGCATCATCTTACTAGAAATCATATTAAAAAACAAAGAAGCACTTCATGGTTAAAATGGTACAAGTGAGACAAAAACGGCTCGGCATCAGGAACCCCTGAAAGCTAAAGAGGTAGTACCCCCAGACGCTGCCGGAGATGGAGAAGATGCCACAAAAAGGCTTCCAGAAGTAGAGACCGAAGGCAAGCTGACTGCATGACCTCCTTGTCCTGGACTGGTCAAGGCGAATCGCAGTGGGCTAGCCAGAGAGCTCACCATCAATGGGGTTGATGCAGCTTGAAGTAAACTTCCACGAGATAAATGGCCCTGCATGAAAGACATGATGATTTCTTGGTAGTTAGATATCATTTTACCAGCACAATATCATTCTACCGATCGACATGGAAACAAATTACTTGCTTTACCTCCAAACATTCATTCATTCACCCATCCATGCATACACAAGTATTATAATTCAATGTGTTGTTTATCCCATTCATCTAAACCAGACGTAGCTAATAGATACAAAACCTGCATACATATGTATTATACATCTTTGCCTACCTTTCACCTATTCACCATTTTTTTCTGCCAACCTATAGTATGATTTCGGAACATCAATCTAAAATAGAAGTACCAACATGAATTTTACAGATTTTTAAAAACTATAACTCTTTAAGGTACAGGGTCGAATGCAAAAAATTATCACTAGCCTAATCTCAAGATAGCATGTCACCAAACTTCCATGCCATGCAATCCATCTATTATCATAAAAAACATGATTAACTGAATCACTGTTCGGCTTTTTTTTTTTGATAACCACTGTTTGGCATTTGGATTTAAAAAAGAATCCGAGTCAATTAACAACAAATAAGTAAATGCAGTAGCAAGATCTCCCCATTCTTGTATATGAGAATTACCGTGCTATGCTGAAGAGCACCACGAGGAGTTCGACTCATTGATGTTGCTGGAATGCTGTGGTTGGCAGCAGCATCTGATTCAACTCCTAAATCTCCACCAAAGGTCACCTCAATGTTAATTTTGGAAGGATTCTTAGCAGCACTACCAATTTCAACAGCAGTTTCTGCTTTCGTAGGAACAAATGACCGCTGAGATGACTGCATGCCCCTCCTTTTAATTTCCTCTTCAGCATTCAAAATCTGCTAAACAAAACGATGACTACTATTTTTCATACAAGTGATATACAAAATCTGTGAACTTTTTCTGATCAAAGCATTTAAAAAGAAATTATGAATAATATACACAACACTGCATACTATCATATTTATAACGTTAGATACTATTTTTTGACTATTATAATTTGTACACTCAAACTTTCTAAATATTACATCCAAATGTGTGGGATGTAACATTTAGAAAGTTTTGGTATGCATGTAATAATATGTAAACAATAAGCGAGAAATATATAAATATGCTAAAACAAAGTGTCTTATACGTAAATGTCCCAAATAACTGAACAGAAGACAAGGTCAGGCTCCACTTCTCGAACTCTAGAAAGAATAGCAAAGTGTAACTTGTAATAGAACCAAATATGAACGAATGTAATTAGAAGCAGGGTGGCACATGCTTAGGCAAAAAAACAGTAGATTTTAACATCTTAAGTCATATTGAAAAGATAAAATTAACCTTCAAGAGTTTCATTCCTAAAATAAGAAAGGGTGATGAGTTGTCTAGAACCTAAACCATGAAGTATGCAGATTAAGTAGAAGACCCAAAACCATTAGATTTTTTTTTTTTTTGACAGCAAAAACCATTAGAATTTTATTTTTGAAATTATTATTATTTTTTCCATTTTGGTAATTGATTTTTTGTTACATTGCTAGTCCAGTAAACCGGCAGTTATTTTCATGGTCATTGAGCTGTAATTTTTTTTTTTTTGAAGAAATCATTGAGCTGTAATCTGAAGACAAGCATGAGCTGCTTTTTATTAGAAAGGCAAGGGACAGGACTAAATAAGCCTCATAGTTAAAGTCTACTTCTCAAAAAAAGAGAGTTTACAAGTATATAACCACCGAAGTTCTCAAGATTTTCTCATTGCTTCTCATAATAATATCAGTAAATCCCCAACCATTTTAAAGGTCAAGTTAGCCTATCCACAGAATCTATAGTTACTACAAAAAGGAAAACTACATATAGCAAGTCTTAACCACATTTGTGAAGTCACCTTTGTGGAATTACCTGCTTCAACATCTGTACAAGGTAATGCTTCTTTTCATTTAGAATATGTAATTTCTTCTCCAACTCATTTTTCCTCTCTTCTTTACCATCAGCTGCTTCTAACCTGTTAAGCTGGAGTACAGAAAACAGATCAAAAAAGCCAAGGAGTTCAAGGGAAAACATTAAGCATATAAAAGAAGAAATGTTTAAATCTGCTTAATCTACAGAATAGTTTTATTATTATTATATATATATATATTAATTTTTTGTATGTATAATATATTAATAATGAAGTTATGATATTTCAATAGGATATTATTTCAGATCACAATGATATTGTCTATAATCCTTACATATTAATGCCGGTAAACACACAACTAATTTTGATAAAAGAATGTTTAAAGAAAATTAATTCCAATTAAATTTTTTATGTATAAAAATTTGAATCTTAGGCTTTGTTTGGTTGGAAGAAAAAAGAATGATTTGAAAACATTTTGTGGAATGTTTTGGAAAAATATGTAGGATGTGAAATAAAGATGTTAGTTACATTAAAATTGCGTTGGATGTGAAATAAGTGATTGTTTAATATTAAAATTTGTGTAGAATGAGATATAAAATATTATTTTATTTTTTTAAAAATAAAATAAGATTTTTAGTTGGAGGAAATTTTAGCCATAGGCTAAAATTTCTCCTAACCAAATGGGACCTTAATTGTAAAAAAGATTGAAAAATCCCTAGATGCTCTATAGAAAAAATACCGATTTCAAAAATTACTTTTAAATTTGTGCCAATATCATGATTTTAATAAGAGAGCCTACCACATAAAAATGCTTAGAGAAATATCTGTGTTATCATTCACTCAATTAAATTCATGCGACCAGCCAACGGATGAATTGGCAGTGAGGTGTCCACATGACAACTTTTATGTGTATAAAGAAAAGTTGAGGTGGTCAGGTGCTCGGACCTAATATGAAGGCTATTAATTAGCCTTCTACTTCATTAATGGTTGCCATTCCTTTGCCTCAGTGCTGAAGTAGATGGTGCAATGAGTGTCAAAGGCTACGAGCTCCACTGCAAGTTCACCGCAGTGGAGGCGTAGCTGTCGGGCCACCTCCAGCCAACGTGAGGCAAACTTATTCCTAGCACAAAGAAGCCGCACCTCACTCAATCCCCACCCACAAAACACATCAAAATAACTCCCATGGTATCATCCTTATAGTGAAGAAAAAGAAGGATTATGTAATTCACCCTCAAAAATCCCTTCCTTCAATGCCATACGCTAGTTGAGAGCTCTCAGAACCTCTCCTAAAGAGGGCTGCGTTTCGATCGGTTCTTCAACCCAATTGCCTCTGGCAATGACAACAGCTCAAAAGTGGTGGAATGACAGGAAATTCACAGTGCCCAGGTGAAGGGCTAAGTATTATTTATGTGACTGTCCCTATATTTGATGTAATAACTCAACTAAAAAATACCTGTTAATATTCATTTATATATATTTCTGGATCTAATATGAGAACACCTGTAACCTAAGGACTTCAAAATAATTATTGCATTAAAAATAAAATTTCTGAAGATCTATTTTAATAAAATATATTTTTGAAGCTTCTTTGCCCTTTTCTATCACCACATTAAATAGGAAGCTTCCCCTTACCTTCCTCCCGTCATTCGTATTTCCCACCTCCCCAACCATCAGCAGGTCCCGCCCTATTAAATTCACTTCTTCCTATAAATAGGCCCCAGAGCCCTCAGACGAAACCCACAACCTCTAGTTTACTTTTGTATCTTTAACCCATTTTGATGCGACTCTCCCTCTTCGTCTCCAGCGACGAGACTCTGCCAGAAGAGATAAGTGTTATGGTCCTACTAAGTCTAAATTGCATTCGGTAATTTTTCTTATTGACTCAATTTGATTAGTTTAACCCGAGTTTAATAGGTGATTAATCTGTTTAACTGATATTAACCTATTTAACCCATGTCAACCCGCTTAACCCATGTCAAACACGATAAACCCATGTTAACCCGTTAAACTCGAGTTAACCCGTTTGACTCATTTGACCCGAGTTGACTCAATTTGACCCGAGTTTACTCAATTTGACCCATTTGACTCGAGTTGACCCATTTGACCCAATTGATCCATTGACAATCTGTTTGACCCGAGTTGACTCAGTTTGACCTGTTTGACCTAATTTGACTAGTTTGACCGGTTTGACCTGTTTTGATCCACTTGACCTGTCTGACCTGCTTAGCTGAATAGACCTATATAACCTGAGTCATTATGTTAAACTATCAAGCCCAATAGTGATCATTTCATATTAAACTTAATTAAGATAATTTTATCCGAATAAGGAGACGCGTCATCCACCAGCAAACTATTACTGCCTCTCATCCAGATAAACGATTTTCCCTAAACTTAGGACATCGTGATTATTAAATTAAATTAACTAATATACAAGATATAAATTATATTCTGTGAGCTACATTCTCCATATTCTCCATGGCTTCATGCCGATATTCTGTTGGACTTCATGCCGAGATATTATACTAGGTTATGTTGGACCCATGTATCTTGAGATATATGATGATATGATGCGCTAGGATTCCGGTGGTTGACGAGCCACCTTCTGGAAGCGTGGCATCGTGTGGGGGACGTACCTGCATCATGTTATTCTATTGTTATACTGGTGACGTATCTAATAAATTTGTTATCACACTAGTAATGTATCTGCTACTTTTGTTGTCATACTGGTGACGTATATCTGCTGATTCTGATTATTCATTGATATAAAATATATAAATATATATATGCAAAATATGATACATGACAATATTATGAGGTGACAAGATGATATTACAAGATATTCTGATATCATGATTTGTTGATAAATTGAGCTATAAAACCTCACCTAACCTATTGTAAGGTGGAGGTCGTTTACTCAGTTTGTGTGACTGACTGTTATTTTTCAAGTAAATAATCTATTGCCAGAAGAAGACAGCAAAATCACCAAGAATGATGTTTCCTACATTCCATATAGCCCCACAGATATTAATTATTTACCTCCCAGTTTAATTACTTTATCTATCTATACTTTAGTCTAAGATTACCCTGGGTGACCTTCTTAGTGTTTGAACTTATGTAACTCTGTCTTGAGATTAATAAAAAATATCACTTTCTTATAATCTATTTTGGGATTCTGACTATAAGTCACCACTTATTTTATAGATAATTGATCCATAAAAATGTGGGTGTGACATTTGAAGTCATGCGTCCAACAAAAATCATGTGTTATAACTCATGTTTTTGTAAAATTTTGCAATTTTCATTCTCCGTTCCCACATAAATATGAAGAGTTATGTGTTGATGCACATAAATGCTGCAGACTCTGTAGATCTTTGGACATCTACAGCTAATATCATTTAATTACTAATATTTTGGACCCTGTAGATCATTAAACACAAGAAAACTTAACTAAAGATTTTCCTATTATAATTTTAAGTTTATCCCTTTATACTAGTTGTAGAAATCTTGATTTGACACATTTACAAGAATGTATCTTAGTGTATGTTTTTAGCAGATGATATTCCTTTTGTTAATAATACTAGAGATGGAACTAAGGCAAAGCTCGAGCTTTGGAAGCATTCTAGAGTTTAAAAATTTTTATTTCAGCAGAATTAAAACCAAATACATGAAGTACAAATTTAATTAAGATAAAAACACTTATGTTGTAGAGGAATATCAAGTTAGCAGTCCAGATATCTCGAATTAATTATACAAATGGTAAAACAGATGATATTATTAGCAGAATCCAAACATGATGGATTAAACGTAGAAATGCATTTACTTTTTGTGCAATAGAAAATTCTCACTTAGATTTAAAGCTAAATTTTATATAACAATAGTATGACCACTAATGTTATATAGTGTTGAGTACTAGCCTGCAAAATAAAAATTTATGAACAAAATAAATGTAACAAAAATAAGGATGTTAAGATAAATGAATGAGTATACACGAAAGGATAAAAAGAAAAATAAGTATATTCGTACGAAAATTAAAGTAGATCCAATTGAAAATAAATTCAAAAAATACCAGTTTAGATGATTTGAACATACATATCGTAACTAATTAAAGCGGAAAAAAGAAGAATTAAGTTATTCGATCATGCCAAGTAACAACAGGAATGGAAAAAAAAATATATGACCTTTCATACTTAGAACTAAATAAGAAGCTCTTATTTGATTGTGTGTAATGGAAACAAAGGACTCATGTAATCAACCCCACCTAATGAGAAAATCTTTAATTTGAAAAAAAAAAAAAAAAAACTAATTTTGTTAGAAGCTACCACTCTCCAGAGTGACAAAGGATATGTTTGGGTTAGGAATTCCCTAAACTAGCTGCTAAACTAGAACTGCCCATTGTGATTGCAGGTGATTTCAACATCCTTGGTCTGAACGATAAGAATCATGGGAAGCCAGTTTGGTTGAGCCTCTTTAAAGAGTTTCTTAAGTTCATGCACATTGCCAATCTACAGGATATTGGGTTTATAAGGCTGAACTTCACTTGGTGTATCAATAGGGTGGGCAATAAGCATATGTGGGTCACACTCAATAGGGTTTTGCTCAATACCATTGGCTTAATGCAAATGCCATGGGTTTTTGCGAGTCATCCTGCTAAAATTGCTTTAGAACATTGCCTGTTGATGCTATAATGTAGAACAAGTATATTCAAACCTCAAGGGTGACTTTAAATTTGAAGAAGGTTGGTTCCCATATGAAGAGGCTTCTAATATTGTCAGGGTCACTTAGAGTTACTGATGCGGAACGGATGAATGAGGATGCAATTTAGAGATCAACAATTTTATATAGCAGAATAGTCACAAATTAATGTTAAAATATCAGAGATAAATTTTGTAATAACTGAGAAATTAATTAAACCCGCAAATTCTTTCTAAATTTTAAGTAAATTTGATCGAAGGTAATTGAAAAATTACCAATTCAGATTAAGGCGCAATTTGATTTTTTAAAGAAATGGGGTAACAGGAATATGGGAACTCACAATATTTAACCAACAATAATTAAATTGCACTAAATAATGAAAAGTCGCACAGACAGAACAAGTTCGAGCAAATCACAAGCGAGCAGAATGATCCAGAATATTTGATTTAACCAAGTTAAAAGGTTGCTGAAGTTCATACCTGAGTTAGATAATTCAGGGATCACGATGTAATTGCTCAAAATTAGGGCTCGGGCAATTGGGGCGGGGAAGGTGTGGCTCTGGTGCGCGCAGGGCGCGGTCACGGGCGCGGGCGCAGGCGGGCGCTCATAGGGGTGTGCAAACTATGATTTAAACAGAAAGATTGAACTGAACCATTTAAATTTAGCGGTTTGGTTTGATTTGGTTTAGAATCTAACGGTTTGGTAATGGTTTGATATTTTGAGTATTTCGGTTAATTGGTTTGAGTTCGGTTTCACATGTTTGGAAACCAAACCGACCGAATTAACCGATTATTAAATAACTCACATATAAATATGATTTTAGGGTTGGCTCAGTTCAGTTGTATTATTGGTGGGGACACCACGATCGACCATCGATTCATTCCTGGCAGAGTTTATTGTCGACGGCCGAGATCTAGCCACGCTGCTTCGATCTGGATATATTGACTATTAGGACAGATTTGGAAAGATGGATGCCGCGGATCGCTGATTTGATGGATTGGAAATCTCTCATTCATTCTGACTGATTGGAGATTCCATTTTGGGATGATTTTATTTCTCGCATTTATTTTGTATTAGTTGTTTCTATTTCTGTGAATGTCATTTTAGGCATATTATTTGATATTTCCTTGTTTGTGTGAGAATTTATTACATTATGTATTTTTTCTTTATTGAGTCAGTTTGTATAAAGGTCTACATAAACGCCTCCTTGTTACTTTTATTAGGAAAATACTAAATGAATTTGATTTGTGTTCTCCCTTGGGATTATCTAATTCTGGAATGAATCGATATCCCAGATAGAAAAGGCCTTGGGCCTTGGGTGAGAATCCCTAAACTCCACTCGCTCCAGCTCTTCACTTTGGGTTCGATTCCATTCATCTTGCACCTCCAGCATTCACCCCGACTCATCCTCATCCACTCCGTCTGCTAGCCTGCGTTCCTGCGTCCAATTAGCTGACTCTGATCTGACGTGGATGCGCCATCGTGCCTAGACAACACCGACGACGCGAACGCGCCTATTACGCCGACACACACACGACGGCTCTGCAGCTCCATCTAACGCGCATGTGCCTCGCCCGTGCCCACCTTGCTCCTTCAGTGCGCTCGCGCGCCTGTTCCCTGCCTGCGTGCCACTACGCCTGGGAGCGCCACCCTCGTGCGCTCCAGCGCGCACCTGCGGCAGACAGCAAGGACCTGCGCCAGCGCCCGCTGCCTGCCTGTGCGCCGGCCCGACCCCTTCTCTCGCCCGCGCACCCGCCAGCGCCCTCCCGCGCGCCCGCCCCTGCCCAAGCCCACACGCCGACCCTTGCCCGCGCCCACACCCGAGCGCCCCAGCTGCTCGAGCCCCCGGGTTATCAAATAAGAGTCACGTGAGCCAGAAGAAGCGTGGCATGAAAGTAGAGGCCCCTACCTTTGACAATCGTCTGAACCCAAAGGCTTACTTAGATTAAGAGCGAACATGAACCATTATTATAAATGGTACGATATGTCGGAAAATCGAAAGGTTAGATTCGTGAAAATGAAGCTCACTATGCAAGCTGAGCTCTACATAAATAATGTTAAACGAATCTTGCAACACGGTCGACAAGAACCTATTGGATCGTGGGATGAGCTTAAAGCGAAACTTAGAGAGAAATATGTTCCTATCTCATATCAGCATCACCTATTAGATCAATGGCAGAGGCTGACTCAGGGTAATAAGATTGTCGCTGAATACATCGCGAAGTTCGATGAATTCCTTATGCGATGTGGTGTTCATGAAGATCTAGAAGTCACATTTTCTAGATTCCGATTTGGACTTCGGGACGACATACAACGCGAAATTATTTTGAGATAGATCCCAACCCTTGAGCAAGCTTATCAAGTTGCCAAGGATCTAGAGAGGCATCAAAGGCCGATCATACTACGTAAAGTTGATCCGCGCCCGACGGAAGCTCCTACAAATACAACGCCCTTAGGGACCAAGCCAGCTGATGGTTCACTAGCCACTAGCCGGCCCCTTGCCACTGACAAAAGCAAGACTGTTTTCGACGAAACCTCTCGTAGTGGTGGTAATCGATCTATACGCTATTTCAAGTGTCAGGGAATCGGTCACATGGCATCCGAATGTCCTACAAGGACAATGATCATAGAGCAGGATGATTCTCCAGCTTATGAGGATGACCCACCAATCTATGTGGCTGATGAGGCACTTGTTGAGGAATTTGAGGATCCCGAGTATAAAATTCTAGGATATGTGAGAAAATTACTTATGAGTCTGAGTCTCATAATAATCCAAGAATTGGGGTTATTAGATGTGCTCTAACCCAGCCTAAAGAGAGTGGTGATTGGCGCAGAACTTCTATTTTTCACACTTATATAAAAATTAATGAAAAAGTGTGTAAGATTATCATTGACAGTGAAAGTTGTGTGAATGTAATCGCCACCACAACTGTGACCAGGGTTGGTTTAATTTCTGAGAGTCATCCCAATCCATATAAAGTTTCCTGAATTAATGCCTCTTCCTTGGAGGTTACAGAGCGATGCTTAGCCCCGATTCAATTCAATTCCTATCAGGACAAGGTTTAGTGTGACGTCCTGCCAATGGAAGTTGGTAGC
Source organism: Apostasia shenzhenica (assembly GCA_002786265.1). Classification (NCBI taxonomy): domain Eukaryota; kingdom Viridiplantae; phylum Streptophyta; class Magnoliopsida; order Asparagales; family Orchidaceae; genus Apostasia; species Apostasia shenzhenica. The sequence continues at coordinate 155,094 of KZ454830.1, forward strand.
ATCATCTTGGTAGGCCTTGGTTGTATGATTTGAATGTCACTTTTCGAGGACAATCCAATTTCTGTGTGTTCACCTATAAAGGTGACAAGATCGTGATAGGTCCTCCTCCTAAGGCCATTATCAAGAAAGAAATTGCAAGTAAGAAAGAGGTCTCAAAGAAGAAAGACCTTCACTTGATTAGCGCTCGAGAGTTCGAGAAGAAAATAGATGAAAATTTCTTAATTCGGGCTGTTGCTATTAAAGAAGTAAAGGAGAGTAATCTAGTTGTACCCCCACTTGAAGCAATTCCTATCCTTAAGGAATTTGCTTACGTGTTCCCATAAAATCTTCCTGACTGTTTACCCCCAATGCGCGATATCCAGCACAATTCTATCTGTGTCGTGGTTGATCAATTTTCTAGGATGACACATTTTCTCCCTTATTCTAAAACATCAGATGCCTCTAGGATCGCTCGCTTATTTTTCGATGAGGTTCAAATGCGTATGTTGTTGATATACCACCAGAGTATGGTATCAATTCAATCTTCAATATCTCATACTTGGTGGCATACAAGGAGCCAACAGTAACACCCAGTGATCCATTTGAGCTTTTATTACCCATTAAGAGTGAACCCTTACCCGAGTGTCCACCAGCCAAATCCACTTATAAATATGAGCAAATAGAGCAAATCCTTGATGGGCAGATAATTTCCACAAGAAATCGAGGATACCAGCGTTATTTGGTTCGTTGAAAGGGTTTACCTTCGTCTAAGGATTCATGGATTACTAAAATGAGATGCAGGGACTTGATCCAGATTTGCTAGATAGATATCACAGCAGAGAGGACCCCTACAAGACAGAGTCGAGTCTTTCCCACTCGGAGAGAGTTGGTGGGGACACCACGATCGACCATTGATTCATTCCTGACAGAATTTACCGTCGACGGCCGAGATCTAGCCACGCTGCTTCGATCTGGATCGATTGACTATTAGGACAGATTTGGAAAGATGGATGCTGCGGATCGCTGACTTGATGGATTGGAAATCTCTCATTCATTCTGACTGATTGGAGATTCCATTTTGGGATGATTTTATTTCTCGCATTTATTTTGTATTAGTTGTTTCTATTTCTGTGAATGTCATTTTAGGCATATTATTTGGTATTTCCTCGTTTGTGTGAGAATTTATTACATTATGTATTTTTTCTTTATTGAGTCAGTTTGTATAGAGGTCCACATAAACGCCTCCTTGTTACTCTTATTAGGAAAATACTAAAAGAATTTGATTTGTGTTCTCCCTTGGGATTATCTGATTCTAGAATGAATCGATATCCCGGATAGAGAAGGCCTTGGGCCTTGGGGGAGAATCCCTAAACTCCACACGCTCCAGCTCTTCACTCCGGGTTCGATTCCATTCATCTTGCACCTCCAGCATTCACCCTGACTCATCCTCATCCACTCCGTCTGCTAGCCTGCGTTCCTGCGTCCAATTTGCTGACTCTGATTTGACGTGGATGCGTCATCGTGCCTAGACGACACCGACGACGCGAACGCGCCTATTACGCCGACACGCACACGACGGCTCTGCAGCTCCATCAGACGCCCCTGCGCTTTGCCCGCGCGCGCCCCAGCCGCGACCGCATGCGCACTAGCTTTGCCCGGGCCCCGCTCCTTCAGTGCGCTCGCGCGCCTGTGCCCCGCATGCGCGCGTCTGCGCTCCTGCGTGCGCCTACGCTTGCGCCTGCTGCCCGCCTATGCGCCCGCCCGCAGGCCCGCTTGCGCCCAACCGCGCGCCCACCCCTGCGCCAGCCTGCGCACCGACCGATCTGCGCCCGCCCGCTCGCTGACCTGCGCCCGCGCCCACACTTGAGCGCCCTAACCCTTCAAGCCTTATTTATTTTTTGGAAAATTATATTGTGGTTCCTGGACTCTCTGAATCATGTACGAATTTCAACAATGCCTTTAATCTGGTTAAATCGAATAATCTGAATATTTTTCTCTCACTTGTGATTTGCTCAACTTGTTCCACCTATGCGACCTTTCATTATTGAGTAAATTTAAATTACTGTTGGTTAAATATTGTGAGATCCTTAATCCTGTTCCCCGTTTCTAATTTGTTGAAAACCGGATTGTACCCTGATTTAAATTGATAATTTTTCAATTACTTCGATCTAATTTATTTAAAATTTTGAAAGAAATCAGTTTTGCGGGTTTAATTAATTTCTTAGTAATTACAAAATTATTTCTGATATTTTAGCATTAGTTTGTGAATAATCTGCTTTATAAAATTACTGATCTCTAAACTACATCGTCATTCATCTGTCTAGCATCAATTATAGTAATTTTTACAGTATTGACTTTGAATTATTGAAGTGATAGAGTATATGTATATTTATGAGTTTTTATAGTGTAATTTTATGATAATTGTTTAGTGTATTTTTTTTCAGGTACGATAATTAGGATGAATTCTTATAAGGGAGACTATCTGAAAACTTAAAAAAATATTTATCATTTTTGATAAACAAATGAAATTTTTGTTATGTAATTTTGATTATAATGTGATATTGATGTAATGATGTGTTGCAATTGCTTATGAATTCTTCTACTTTTTTGTTAGTTTGTTTTGATGATACAATTGAGTTATTAAATTAAATTATTTATTGCACTAAATTACTCTTATATTAAAGCTATTATCTAGATATTAATATACTAATATTTAATATCATTATAAGAAGTCTAAAAAAATTTCGAGATAAAAAATTTGCTTTTAACTAAACCAAACCAAACCAAATTGATATTTATTTGGTTGGTTTGGTTTGGTTTATAATCTAATTTGGTTGGTTTGATTTCATTTAATTTAAAACCGAATTCAATCTTTTTTTTGGTTTGGTCACCAAACTAACCAATTAAACCGAATGCACAGGCCTGGGCGCACACGCACGCGGAGCTGGGCGTGATCGCAGGAGCGCACGGGGCATTGTCGTAGGCCGGCGAGCGGGTGGAACGCAGGGGGGCTAGAGGGTCGCAGGTGCGCGGCGGGTCGGCGCGCGGTGCAACAGAGTGGGCACGTGCGGGACGGCCGGTTGGGCGTGGCGTGGGGCGTTCAGGCGCGTCTAGTAGGGCCGCCATGACGGTGTCGAGCGGAGATGTGTATTCGCATCGACATGGTCGGCGCGGGCGTGTCGCTGGTGATGTGGAAAAGTGACGACGCGATTACGTCGAACCAGAGTCGGCGAGCTGGATCCAAGAATGCAGACTAGCAGGCGGGGTGGATGAGGACGAGGTGAGGTGAATGCTGAGGGATGTAAGATGAATGGAATCGAACCCAGCGGGGAGTTGGAGCGGGTTAAGGTCAGAGATTCTCACCCAAGGCCCATACCCTTCCCTACCGAGGATATCGATTCATTCTAGAATCAAATAATCTCAAGGGAAACATAAGTTAAATTCATTTAGCATTAAAAAAATATGAATAACAAGGAGACATTTATATAGACCTTCATACAAACTGACTCAATATAGAAAAATACATAATATGATAATTTTCTCACACAAATGAGGAAATACCAGATAACATGCCTAACATAATAATCACAGAAATAGAAATAACTAATACAGAATAAATACGGGAAATAAAATCATCCTAAAATGAAATTTCCAATCAATCAGAATGAATGAGAGATTTCCAATCCACAGAGTTAGCAATCCGCAGCATCCATCCTTCCAAATCTGTCCCAATAGTCAGTCAATTCAGATCGAAGCAGTGTGGCTAAACCTCGACCATCGACGATAAACTTTGTCAGGAACGAATCGACGATCGATCGTAGTGTCCCCACCAGTTACCCAACGAAACGGGGATCGATTACTGTATTAAATAAGTGCAAGAACATGTAAAGCTCTAAAATAATGGAGTAAAAATGATGCAATAGGCTTGTTGGTCAAAACTACGAAGCTAGAGTAACTTATTCTCAATCTTCAAACTAAAGAAGCTATGGAAGGAGGATTGTCTTTGAAAGAACATACAGTGTTTTTGACTTTGTTTGCTACATACAACACCAAAGTGGCTAGAGGTAAAACATGGTGGTGGCAAAAGGCTAGGCTTCTTGGTTAGCTAAAGGAGATAGAAACAACTCTTTCTTTCACAGAGCTACTATGAGGTGAAAACTTAAAAACTAGATCAGAGCAGTAGTTGACTCCAAATGAAGCAGAACAATGGAAATCTTACACACATAGATGGAGTTTTTTCCTAGAAAATGGAGCATCAAGACAATTTCACTGATGCCAACAAGGCCACCCTCCCCAACTCAATAGCAAAGAAATTAGGTAAGGCAGGTATGAAGGGAGGAGATTTGAACTGTGATTTCTTAATAGTTACTCTGAAGTGCCTTGTATGGATGGTGTTATAGCCTTCTTTTTAAAGGGTTATTGGACATAATAAAGGGAGAGGTAATTCAAGCAGTACTACATTCTTTCGCCATTAGGTTCATGCCTCGGACTTAAGGATACAATTGTTTCACTAGTGCCTAAAGTCAAAAAAACAGTGTAGCCAAAGCAATTTAGACTTGTAAGTTTATGCATGACTCTAAAGTATAACCAAAGTGATGGTACATAGGCTGAAGGATCATATTGCCCCACTTCTAATAAAGCAGGGAGCATTTGTCTTTGGGAGGTAAATGGCAAATAATTTCATTTTTGCTCAAGAGGCTATTGATAAAATGCAAACAATGAATGTCAAGGATAAATATATGATAACTAAAGCTGATATGGAGTAAGTGTATGATAGAGATAGTTAAGGCATTTTGATAACATGCAATTACATACAAGATTTCCATGTTAGTGGTGCCAATAAGATAAATGGGTGTTTGAGGGACTAGATATACACTACTCATTAATGACAAAAGATCTTAATGAATTATGGCTAAAAGAGATTTGATATAGGGATGCCCACTCTCCACCGACCTATCTATTTTGTGTTTCGAAATGTCATCTTTTTTTGTTGAGCATGAGATTCAAAGAGGTACTACTGGTGGTGTAAGATGTGATAAATAAGCACCTTAGCATGTATGCCAATTTATGACCTTTCACATAATTATGTTCCTGCAAATGACTCTTTATAGAAGCTTATCAAGAATTGTTTTGTGGAGTGGAGATGCAAAATATAGGATCATGCACTGCATCACCTGAAAGTTTGTGGCTTATTTGGTAAAGAGACTAATTTGGGCATGCCACAAAAATTGCGAGCTTACCTCGAGATATGCATATGATGAGAAATAAAAATATGTTAAAAATTGTGTAAAAAGTGAAATAAAATTAATTAATATATTAAAAGTGAAGTAGGATGAGAAAAAGTAGATTTTATATATTAAAAATTATGTAAGTGATAAAAATTATTTAATATTATTTTTATTTTTTCATAATGAATAAACTTTGTTGATCTCTCTGACTCACCTGCTTGCGTTGACGCTTCTAGTTGACAACCCCGAGTGCCTTCGCCTCCGCTTCAGTCTCCATTTACACCCTTTCCAGTATCGCGTCTAAACGCCGCTACTCGACCCGCACCCAACTCGCGACTCGCGCTCGCATCCCACACACCCAACACTGCGTCCACATGCCGCCACGCGCCCTGCATGCTAGCACGCAACCTATGCGCCCGCTCTGAGGTCCTACTTTCGCATGCCTATAGCCCGCACCCATGCTGTGGCCCGCAGCCTACACGCCCATGCCACGACAGGCACACGCTGCATCTAAATTGCACCATGTGTACCTATGCTGCTGTGTAATAACTTTCGTCGAGACCATTTCACCATTCACTTGCTTCTAGCTCATGTAAGTATAATATTTATCGAGCTTAAGTAGTCTCTGATTATTTAATTTTAATAAAATTATTTGCTCTGTTTGATTATCTGATTTATCACAAATTGTGTGATCATAAACTTCAATTGAGAGATTTAAATTACTGTTGGATTTTAATTGCGAAACATCTAACCTAAAGGTTTAAACCTTAGATCTGATATACTGAATTAAAATTGATGTCCTAATCTAAATTGATAAATTCTTATTTATCGAATGAATCGATTTAATCAAGTACATCCTTGGACACTATCTCTAGAGAGCAAGCCCCTTTCAACCTATTAATGATCACTTTACAACAATCAGCAACGACGTCCCTCCTAGGTGTAATTGACCATGGTTGTAAAATCCATGGCAGCCTACAAAATACAAGTTTAACCCTACATCATCTATGCACAAAGAACATTCTAGGATCGCCTTAGCTTCTGTAAGTGAGTGGATAGCTCGTCTTCATAGCCTTTAATCCATAGGGATCACGTGATGGCAATGCCCATGCCTAGGAGAAGCTGAAAGCCACCATATGGCCTTTGCTTAAAACAGAGTCAAACTTTCATTTACTACATGGTGGAGGTGACCTTCACCTCCATGCTCGAGGCCCAATTAGACTCAAGCTCCATGTATGCCCGCTTGCCCCCACATGCACCATATAAATCTTCTGTGAGGGCCCGACATGTTGTGTAATAGGTCTCTTCTCTACCAGCTTTGCACCTCAAGTTCTGACCTCGAGGACAAGGTCTGCTGACACCTCTTCCTCAACGCACCCTCATCTTGTCCTACAATCTCTTTCCCCAATTCCTCAAGCAGCGTAGTCTCGATCACCTTCCCCTTACCCCTCGTAGTCAAAGTGGCTTTAGTCTGGCCATAGTACTAGACTTCCACTTTGACTTCCTCTCAAGGCCCCCTCACTCAATGCAAAGGGTGACGGCGGGACCCCAAGCAGGTCTTCTCTAATTGTTCCCTAAACTCCCCCCCCCCTCAAGTTCAGTGATGAGTCTTCAACTGGTTCATGTGCAAGGGGATTGGCCCCATCCTCCTCCTTATCGACTTAACATCTGTAAGCAAGATGATCAACTTATTGGGAAACCATTCAATTGAAGAACTAAGGAGTTGGGTTATATTAGTAAGACAACTCAGAGGACTTTAGAGACTTACCACCTGCCTTTAGCATCTCCCAAATTTCTTCACCTATTAGGGAAAGGAAGTCTTCCATTTGCAACATGTTTTTTTATTGAAATATATATATAAGACGTGATAGAAAAGTTTTTTAATATTGGAATTTAGGTAAGATTTGAAATAAATATAAAACATTTATGAGATATTTTTGAAGAGGAATTAGGATATCTTGGGGCCTCAAAGTTCACGTTAAAAAAAAAATTGAGGGTGATGTTAAAATTTGAAAAATAAGAAGAAGAGAAGGTGGAAGAAGGAAACAGGTATAAGACAAAAAAAAAAAAAAGAATACCAGTAATGTGTCAAGCCTCAGCAATGTTTTTTGCGCCACAATGCTACCTCAAGGATCTTTCTAGGTGCTGCAGCTTTGATACCCAAAAGAGAGTGCGATGGTTAGAGCAGGAGGAAATAAAGAAGGGAATGAAGCAGAATAGGAGAAGAGAGTCATGCCATTTGTTGAAAAGGCCAAAGGTGTGCACCAATTCTATTTCTGGTTATTTGTTGAAAAGAACAAAAGGTGCGTACCAATTCTATTTCTAGCACCAAAAGTAGTGGTAACAATCTAAACATGACAGGAAAAAAGAAAAGGAACCTTTACTCTAACAGCCATGTTCCATAAGCACGTAGCTAATTGCACAAGTATACGGACACAAAAAAGAAAGAAATTGTTGCAAGATTATGAAGAAGATCTACGCACAAAAGCAACAAAAAAATCTCAGTAAGGGATAGGTGGGGTTGTTCTATAGTCATGCGATACGCAAAGATTAGGCAGTTACGAATTAAGGAATAAGCATCAAGGATCGACCCACCGTAATAACTCCTCACCTCCTTCTTCAGACCGTCATTACCGCCGCCACCGACAAAAGAACCGGAAACTTCCTTCGAAGCCGAACCTTCCACTGCTGGCGGATCTACAGCCGGCGGATCCCTCGCCTCACATGCCGTCAAATCCTCCACCACATCATCATCCTTGAACTCCGGCCGGGAGGTAACAGTCAATCCGTCTGTCTCCTGAGACCCGTCCTTGTCATCTTGCCTTCCTTCCGCCTCGCTCGGAGTAGAGCTAGGGTTTAGGTCTGCACTTCCGGTCGACAGGCGCGATATGGCTAGGGTTCTCCGCCGGACGAGGTGGCGAAACTGGGAAAGGGAAATGGCAGGGGGCGGCGGAGGCCACTGCCGGGGAGTGTCGGGAACTCGATGGAGGTTCCCTCGGTAGATGGAGATCACGCCCATCTATTTGCAATCTCTTGCTCCACCGACCGCGACGAAATCACCCATCGGCCGTCGCCAGACCACAGCGGCTGGATATTAAATAGTAATTTATCTATTTAAAACTTTCAATTCAATGGATTCTAAATTTAAATTGAAATATCTGTATAAAAAAAATAAGATTAAATTATACTTAAATTTATAAGTTTAAAGCTTCGTAACTTACAAATTTATATTTTTAAAATTATAATATCAAGTATATAAATTTTTAATAAATTATCAAATAGATATTTTTTTATTTTTTTATTATTAAAAATTTTAAAATTATCATTATATCTCCCTCTCTCTTCTGCCGATCCCTGCGCGCGACGATCAGCCGCAGACGTTGACGGGTCGCACTCCCCATGCCAGGCTTCAAGGACGGCCGCGGCCGGCAGCCCTCGCACGTGCGACCCATTTGATAATTACCATTATACCCCCTCTCGACAGAAGAGAAAGAGGAGAAGAGAAAGAGGGTATAATGATAATTTAAAAAAAAATAATAATAAAAAAATAAAAAAAATTCCTTTAATAATTTATTAAAACTCAGGAATTCCGATGTTATAATTTAAAAAACGTAGACACGTGAGTTATTAAGTCTTAAATTCAAGAACTTGAGTGCAATTTATCCAAATAATAATAATAATTTCCACTTATTATTCCTAAAAATTCATTATTTTTAAATAATATTTCTAAAATTTATTATTTTCATACAACACTCCTATCTAACTTTAAAAGTAATATGTTGCGTGTAAATTCATCATAAAATGAGAGGTACCACTTAAAAATGATGAATCTTTGTAGATAACAGATATAAATTTTTCTAAAAAAATTAAGATTATTAGATGAATATATTATTTACGGAACGATACATTTATAATACTTTTATCCAATGAAGCCAGAATTTATTTTATCAAATTTTTAGGCTCTATGACATTACTTATTTAGCTTTTTCCAAGGTTGAAGAGTATCAATATATTTGAGTAAATTATAGTTAGAATATCTGAAACAAAAAAACTATAGTTAGAATATTGATTTTGGAAAAATGACTATTTTCTTCACAATAATAAATATATATATTTTTTATTTAATATAGTAAACTGCAAAAGTTGAGACTCAATTACCCCAAAAAAAAGTTGGAATTAAATTATAATATAATTCAATCTTGGTAACCCAATAATAATCTACGGTCATGTTTTCTTAACCTATATAGAAAAATGTTATCTTGGCCTCGTTTAACGTGAAAATTAAAATCAAAATAAAAATGATACTAATTTAAGAACGCCGGCTTTGGGAACTTGCCTCTCAGCCAATAAGCTAGGTGTTGGCAACTAAATCAAGATTTTAAAATATTATTATCAGTCATAAGATGAAAATATCAGTTTCAATAATTTTAAAATTTTTTTTAAATTATTTAAATTTTATAAATTTAAAATTGAATTTATTAATAATAAAAATTAAAAATTAATTTTAAAAGCAGTGTCAGTCGAAACTAAATTCAACCGAAACTACAAAAACTTGGTAACCGATTAAGAATAATTTCTACTAAAGCTGATCTATAATTACCTAAATTTAATCATTTTGGCTGAGATTTAAAACCTTGAACTAAATGTTAATTTTTTTTATTTAATAAAAAAAAAATTGGACTTCAATCTCTACATGAAGGGCATTAAAGGAGCGAAATTGTTGACTAAGCCTAAAGTTCTTTTTTTCTGGATAGAAGATTAAGCCTAAAGTTAATTATATTCTCTTCTATCTTTATCCTTAAAAAGTCCAACTCCTCGAAGCTCACATCCCACAGGATCAGGGGTGACAATATATGACCCGACCCGTGAACTCGACCTGAACCCGACCCGCAAATTTTAGATATGGATCATGAATTTTGACCCATTTATTAAACGAGTCGAATTCAAGTTGGGCATCGGGTAGGGTTTGGGTTGAGCATTTATCAAAAAAATATTCTATAAATGGGTCGGTCGACTCGCCAACCCGACCCATTTATTAATCGGGTCGGGTTGGAATAATGAATTTTGACTCATTTAATAAATGGATCAGATTCGAGTTGAGGCTATTCGGGTTGGGTTGGGTCGGGTTCGGGTTCGACCCGAACCCAACCCACCGACTCATTTTGCCACCCCTAACGTCAATCCCTCCGCTAGTTATACACATAATAATGGTGAAGGTGGACCTATAGCCAATGGGAGATGTTACAACCACAAACTCTCGCTACGAATGTCTCGTGTTCCTCAGATGATGATGATATATGAAATCAATTAGTAAAATACTTTCGAAAGTAGTACAGAGTTGGATATTCACCTGCCACCAGTGAAATTTTTATACAAAATACAGGTAATGATGTCACAGCTTTTGGTCATCCAAGCCATACCACCACATTTTCTAACAATTTAAGACAATATTTAAGGGGCGTTTGGTTCAATGTTATCTCAATGTTATGTTATGTTATCTTTAGAAGCCCCTAAATGCTAAGCTAAATCCGACTAATGAAATCTCCCGTTTTGGCCCTCACGGATTTCTGGAATGGTTAACCATACAGTCCCCGGGCTTCATTAATTGTTTGGTTTAATGACATCTTTAAATAACATTACAATTAATTACAAAAATGCCATTACATGATGACATCTAGATGTCACTCCAAATTGGGCGACATCTCAAGATAACACCATCAATTTGTCATTATAATGCCAATAACTTTCAACTAAACAAAAATAATTTGGATAGCATTGATATTTTCTAATATCATAATATTGAACCAAACAAATGTCTATTGATGAATAACAATGACATTTAGATAACATGACATCTAAATAACATTGACATTGAGATAACACTAAACCAAACGCCCCCTTACTAACGAAAAAGTAGTAGATTCGATCGTTGCGAGAAGAAGCAATTCATTATAGGCCATAGTTTGAATAAGTCAAATTCCCATCGTTTTAAACTCTCAAAAACAACTCCATAACTCAACTGATCAATAGATCCCACTCTAATCCTGTCATCAAACTTACCACCTTCTTCAATTTTTTCTCTGAGAAATATATCACTCTGAGGAATCATTTTATGGTAATCGATCTTTCACAATTAATTTTTTCAAGGTTTGCAAACTTTTTAAATTTAAATTTTTGTAAGATGAGATGTTTATAAAAAAGTTTTTTTTTTATCACATTAAAATAAGAAAAAACTCAACACCTACATTTATTTTCTTTGAACTAAACAAACTATAGCCCCATTTATTTGACCGTTGAAAATTAATCTGATTTATTTTTATCAAGCATATCACATTATACATAAAATTTAATATTAAAAATTAATTTTATTTCACATCCTATACGCATTACTAAAATAATAACTAATTTATATTATATCTCTCACATATCCCAACATAATAACTAACTTTATATCGCATCTCTCACATATCCTAACATAGTAACTAACTTTATTTCACATCATTCATAACTTTCAATAAAAAAAAATTCTATTCAAATTTAATTTTAACCAAGTTAAATTTAATTTTACAAACAAACAGGCCTATCAAATATTTTGTAGTTTTACCCATATGATGTTAATACAAGTCTATATGATCATAAACATATTAACATATATAACAAAAATCTCAAGCGTTGATATAAATTTGACCTAAGGATTTTTATGTAGGGATATTGTTATCAAATTTTATGCTATACTGTGATGTAATATATAAAATTTTAAGTATTAAGATATATGCACATAATTATCTCTTAATTCTATTTGACAACCGCTAAAAAAATAATTTATTTTAGCCATGATTAAAATTTTAAATTTATTTTAAAAAAATCATTAAAAATTATTTTATATCTCATCCTATACAAATTTCATCCGAGTACATGATTCTAGAAGCATGAAATGTCCGAAGGACGGATTTTGTACCAGAGAAGAACCTCTATTAATCACTGCAATGCTGATCATGAATTGGACGTAATCGAAGTTCCAGAATTTTAGAACACTAATAACCAGCAATGTGATTTTAATAAGCCATGGGCAAATGAATTTTGAATATAAATGTTGATAATCTCTGATGAATCTGTACAGATGAATTCCCAGTATAAAGAATAGCGTATAGAGATGTCGGACCTTAGGCAAAGAACTTTTTTAAATCATCCCCGCTCCATGTCCTAGGGAGTTGAGTGCCATCAGAGATCATAAGATAGTACACGTTAGGTCCCGCAACCTCGTGCATGATGTATGGGCCCTAGTTGGGTTCATGTTTGAGAACTCCCAAGTTGCTGCCGACAAGTAGCCGCCATTTGAGCACCAAATTGCCCTGAGTGAAGTTTTTGGGGTTAACCCTGCGGTTGAAGTATCGCTCAACTCGGCGTTTATGCTCCAGACGTTTGAGTGAGGCCAACAACCTTTTTTGTTCCAAGAGATCCAGATCAACCCGCCGTGAACTATTGTTTTCATCCATCCAAATTTGCAAATCTTCGGAATCGAAGTTGGCGACTGCCTCCACTCGGGGGGAGTAATGTTCCAGCTCAACAGGTATAACATTGTCCATCCCGAAGGCCCTAAAAGGAGATTCCTGGGTAATCTCGGATGGGGCGGTGTCATAAGCCCAGAGAGCGCCCGATAGTTCATCTGGCCAGCGGATTTTGGCACCGTCGAGGTGCTTCTTCAAGATATTTAAGACATTTTTGTTGGCAGCTTCAGCTTATCCATTCGTGTGAGGATGCCAAACGAAATCATATTTGAGATAAATCTGGTGTTTGTCATAGAAATTGTGGATCAGTTGATTAGCAAAGGGAGTGTCGTTATCTATGATAATCACCATGGGAACACCATATCTGCAGACGATGTTCGCCCATAGGAAGTTCTCGATATTCTGGGTTGTGGGTTGAGTGAGAGACTTTGCTTTTATCCACTTTGTGAAGTAGCCAACAGCGACCAGCACCCATTTGTAGCCTCGGATGGCGGTAGGCATCAGCCCCAAAAAGTCGAGCCCTAAGAAATAAAATATTTCTTCTTGTTAAAAAAAAGTTGAAATTAAATGAGGGCTGGCTCTGTTTGGCGCAAGGACCAAATCAGGACCAAAGTGATACTAATTTAAAAAACAATAATAATAATAATAATAAATTTTTAATCATTCTACATAAATTCTAATATAAAAAAATATTATTTTATTTCACATACTCAATAAATTTTAATCAAAATATATACTTTATTTCACATTCTAGACTAAAATATTCGAATCGAATATTTTGGTTTAAAATGTAAAATAAAATTAATTTTTTTATTAAAAATTATTGAGCATGTGAAGTAAAATAATATTTTTTTATATTAAAATTTGTGTAGAATGATTAAAAAAATTTATTTATTATTATTATTATTATTTTTTAAATTATATCATTTTGGTCCTTGTTTGGTCCAGATTTAGTCCTCACGCCAAACAGAGCAGAAACGTTTGGTTTAATACTACATTGATATTATACCATGTAATTTAGATATTATGATATTTTGAATATTATTTTTTAAGTTAAAAATATTTATAAATATTATTAATATAAATAATTATTTTTTTAAACAATATGAAATAATATTAAAATAATATTCAACTAAAAAGCTTCTAAATTAAATGTAAAGCATGATAGTCTTTGACCAAAGACTACATTATTGGGATCATACTCTTTTAACTCATTTTAACTGATCGTCTTCCGAGAAAGAAACGATAACGGAGATGGCGATTTCCAAGCGATTCCTGGCCGCCGTAGCTCTCTTCCTCGCCGCCTCCTACGCCGCCGCCTCCTACGCCGCCGCCTCCGCTGCGACAGTGAACGATGAGCTTGCCAAGTTCGGGCTCCCGCCGGGCCTGCTTCCCGATTCTGTGTTGAGCTACTCTCTCGCCGACGACGGCCGATTCGAGGTAGAGCTCCGATCGCCGTGCTACGTCAAGTTTACCGATCTCGTCTTTTACGACAAGAAAATCAAGGGTCGGCTCTCCTACGGCCTTATCTCCGATCTCGAAGGCATCCAGCTCAAGAAGCTCTTCGTCTGGGTCCAGATCACTTCCATCAGCGCTTCCTCACCGGAAGCGCTCGAATTTCAGGCCGGTTTCCTCTCCGAAAAGCTTCCTGTGTCACTATTCGAGACCGTGCCTCACTGCAAGGCGAAGCCCTCCTGCCGCGGCTCCGCTGGCCTCGTTCCCCAGGAAGCCCTGCCTATCTCGGAGGTACTTCCCTGCTCATCTTCAGGATTTGGATTATATGTTGGTCTATACTCAATAATCGTTAGTGTTTGTTTGAGGAAACAATCAAAAAACCCTAGGGCATGTTCGAACAAACCACACCTTTTTTTTTTTTTTTGTTTTTTTGATTCAACCTCACACCACTCTATCAGCTAGTTGAAGATGATGCTTGTTGGAAAACACATGTATTTTCAACAACTCATCGACTATAAATCAGGGTTTTCAAAACCGGACCGGGCGGTTCGACCGGTTCAACCGGGAACCGGCCCAATGTCCGGTCTGGTTCAACATTAGAACCGAAATCAGCTAAAAACCGGGTTGGACCGGTAAAAATCGGTCTAACCGCCAAACCGAACAAACCGGTCAAATCGGAATTATTATTTGAGTTTCTTATTTTATTTTTATACATTGATATTTGAGCATTAATATTTTAATATTAATATTATATTTTGAATAATAATTTTTTATATAATAGATGTTTAACTGATTTATTAATTTTTTCATGAATTTATTTCGAATTATTATAAAAGAGAGTATTTTAAATGACAAATTGGCAAAAAAAATAATTGTATTCATTTTGTTTTGTTTTTTTAATTTTTTATACATTTTTTGTGGTAGTAAATTTTTTAAATTAGTTGTATTATTTTTTTTAAAAAAATTTTTTTATCATATTTTAAAAATTAGTCTCACATTTAGAAAATTTATATTTAATTATGATGTAATTATTAAGTCATCCGGTTGAACCACGGTTCAACCGTAAAACCATGAACCGGTCGATTGACCGGTTCGATCTTCGGTCCGGTTTTGAAAACCTTGCTATAAATCCCAAAGATGAACTTCCCCGGATCAAAACCTCGTACAAATCAGAAAAACCACAGGTGAACTGCGTTGACATATATGTAAACCAAGTAACTAGCTAAATTTATTTATTTTTAATTCTTTTACCCTTAAACACCATAATTTCACCTACCTCAATTGAAAATTGTGATGATGTAGATTCAAACATGCGACCTTTTGGTTTCAGACAAGCTCTCTTTCCACCACTTAACTAGCTAAGTTTGAAGAGTAATTTGAGTTTCTTCATGGAAGCTCTAGATGGACCTTTTGGTTTCAGGCAAGCTCCCTTTCCACCACGTAACTAGCTAAGTTTGATGAGTAATTTGAGTTTCTTCATGGAAGCTCTAGATGGTTGACTTCTCTACTATTCCTCTTGTTCGACAAGAAGACTTTAGAAGATCTAAATTTTTTCGGATGCCACCTAGCTAGATTTCATCGCTAGCTTCAAAGCTAATTTTGCTCTTCGGAGTTGTAAATGGTAGCAACTAGAACAATGCCAGCTACTCGCACCGAAGCTTTCAGTGACCTTTCATGCTAGTAAGATGGAGTCACTTGTCGTTAACCACTGAGCGAATGCCCACACATTGCACAATCATGTTTGAAATTTTATTTGGTTAAATGTTATTGTAATGTTATATTATATGAAAATTTTAATTATTTGATTTAATGGTATGTTTATATAATTTCATAAAAAATAATATCTAAATATTACAGGTTTAATTTATGCTTTTTGGCCATGGTCAAACTGCTGGCTTCAATGTTCCAGGAACTTCGTTTGTGCACAAAAGATTTGGAGTGTCCCACAGTTTGCTGCTGCATCTTTTATTTTTTATGTATGACTAAACATATTGTGGATGAGTTTTCTGAAGAGATTTTTTTTTTTTTTTTTGTTCTCCTGTGTCATCATAAGTGGAAGATTATGTGACTCCAAATTCTACAAATTACAAGCTCATAATAAGCAGGTCTACAAATTGGATCAAGCATAGCTATATTGATATCCATGCTTTGCATTCAGTTCTCATAATCAAGAACAATTATGTTCATGTTCCATTTATTCGGGTTGAACTCGAGCACAATTTGAGCATGGTTTGCAGATTATCAATCAAAATCTTTAAATGAGCTTGATATTGAGCTCTCTACTAACCTCACAATTGTGCTTCCATCTACCATAGTACTGAATAGGGCTGTTATTGATTCGATTTCGAGCCAAGTCAATACCGATTTGAAATTGGATCGATCACATTTCAATCGACTCGAAATCGGCTCGAAATCGATTGGGTTCGACTTCGAGCCGGCTTGGGTCGATTTCAATTCACTTCAACCTGATTTTGATTCATTTTCGAGTCGGCTCGAAAATGAATCGAATCTCAATTTTTTTTGAACCGACCTCGGGCCGAGTAAGCTCGACTCGATCCGGCTTAAGATCGACTCAGTTTGTAATATATATATTATATTTAATTTATATTTTATATATATATATATATTATAATATAAAATGTATTTTAATTTGAGCCAATTTCGAACTAAATCGAGCTAAGTCTACCCAACTCAAAATCGGCTCAAAATCATTACCAAACCAAACTTTTGGCTCATTAGTCTGCTCATTTAAATCGAATAAATTTTAATTCAATCTAAAATCGATTCAATTTTTTATCCACGTTAACACCCTTAGTACCAAAACATCTACCATCATGCTTCATATCAATTTTGTGAGCACAAAGTCTTACATGGACAATTCAATAGCACTTTAGGTCTTTTCAGCTACCAACTATTATGGTCAAAATAAATTTTAATAATAAAATTATTTTATTTTTTTTAAATTATAATATATAATAATTTTATTTCTCATTTTACAAATTTTAATATAATAAATAAATTTACATACACTGTATAATTTAGCCCAAGTTTTAAAAATTAATCAAAGCTATCAAATTTTGATAATTTTAGATAATTTCAGTAGAACTTAATTCGAAAAAATTAAATTATTAAAATTATTGAGATTATCAAAATTAATATTTTCACCAAAAATAAAACTGAAACTACGTTAGATTGCATTATTGTACAAATAATGGAGCCAATTTACAATATTATAAAATCAATACTTTAAAGAAAATATTAATTTAATCCAAGTTTTCAACAACTCTTATAATTCTCTAATCAAGTGGGGCTATCAAGCAGCTTATTAAACTAATTGTACTAATTGGAGAGCACGTGTTATGCCGGTGCGATTTTAAAATCATCTAGATAAGTCCGAGAATATTTAAAACAGTAGAGATACTCAAGTTGTTAATCTTCACACGAAATATTATAAGCAAATACAAAAATAAAGCAGATCGAGTTTATTGACAAGTGTTATGATTATTTTGACAAACTTTACAATTTAGGTCCGTTTGTTTGATTATTAAAAATTAAACTAATTTAATTTTAATCAGTCATATCATATCACATAAAATTTAATATTAAAAATTAATTTATTTCACATTCTACACACATTACTAAAATAATAATTAATTTATATCACATTTCTCACATATCTCAATATAATAACTAACTTTATATCACATCCATCGTATATCCCAACATAATAACTAATTCTATTTTTTTTTTGGGACGAATCTACTGCGACTATGGCTGGATCTCAGTGGATCGTGGCAGCAAGGCCACTATGCCACTTATAACTAATTTTATTTCACATCACATAATTTTCAACAAAAAAAATCTCTATCTAAATTTAATTTTGACCTCATTAAATTTAATCTTACAAACAAACAAATCCTTTAATCATAAGTATGCAAATTCTTCGTTTTTTAAAGCCACATTTTTTTGCGTCATTTTCACAGGCTATTGCCTGAAACCAAGAGATGCATCATGCATTGGCTTTTTAGTTTTTCATATTTAAAAATTTCTTTGCAATGTAAATAGGAAGAATTTCAGATAGTATAAATACAGTAACGGCAAATATCATTGAGATCCATGAAGCTTGATGGCAATAGTAAGTTCATAATTTCAAACTCTTTGGCCCCGTTTGGTAATAAGCGCAAATTAGCCAAACGGTAATTTTGGCAGAACGGAACGAGAACGGAGCCGTTATCTCACCCGTTTTGGCTTAAATGGTGGAAGCCCTATTTCTCCGTCGCTTTCTTTGCTGCGTTTCTGTAGAACCCTTTCATTTTTTCTTCCGCAAAATTAGGGCACGCGCGAGTACGGTCTTCTTCCAGAGGTAAATCTCTTCTCCTTGCCTATTATCTTGTACGCATCATCTCCTTCGTTTTCGCTATCGTCCGCTCTTGATTTGCTTGTTCGATCAATCATTTCAGTATTGTGCATTGGAGTTAGTCCTTTTTGCGGGCAGTTCTGTTTTTCTTTTTTCGCTATAGTCCGCTTTGTTTTTCGGCTGCAGTTCTGTCTCTTGCTGCAGTTTCTGCGGGCTCAATTTGAGGCTGCAGGCTGGATTCAGTTGCTTACTGCAGTCTCTCCAATCTGAAAGGAGACTTGCTGTTGCGATTTGGCTTCTTTTTCAGTATGCTGGATGTTAACTCAGTCTTCAGAGCCTGTTTCTTTGTTGTTTGTTTCTGCAGGTTGGTTTGTTGGTGTCCTTGGTCTGTTATTTGCTTGGCTATTTCCTGTTTGTTTCTTTTTGTTTTGCAGTTTTCTGGTTGCAGTTTTAGATTTCTCAAGGCTGCTAGTTCTCTGATGTTTGTTTTTGCCTTCGTCCGAGCTTTGATTTGCTTGTTTAGAGGTCACTCGAGTATTCCGTTTTGGATATACAAATCCAATCTCACCCGTTTTGGCTTAAATGGTGGAAGCCCTAACTCCTCCGTCGCTTTCTTTGCAGCGTCTTTGCAGAACCCTATCATTTTTTCTTCCACGAAATTAGGGCACGGGCGAGTACGATCTTCTTCCAGAGGTAAATCTCTTCTTCTTGCCTATTATCTTGTATGCATCATCTCCTTCGTTTTCACTATCGTCCGCACTTTGAATTTCTTGTTCGATCGATCATTTCTTCGAGTATTGTGCTTTGGAGTTACAGTCCTTTATTTTTGCCTTCGTCCGCGATTTCGTTTGCTTATTTAGAGGTCAATTGAGTATTATGTTTTGGATATACAGATCTATGTTGATGTTGTCATGATTACTTGGTGTATGATGTTCTTCATCTGTGTCAATGGTATCTATTTTCTCCCGTTTATATTATGTAAAATAATGGTGAAAGAGTGTTTTCTCTCATTTACATTAATGCGAATGCAAAATAATGGTGATATAATTTATTTCAAATAGCACACTGTAGATACCAGCTTGCTACGTGTCTATTGTTTCATTTTTCTTATTCCAGGAATTGTTTCATATTTGTTTCTCTCAATCAATTTTGGACCAGTTGTGTTTGGTCTTGACTTGCTTGTTCCGCAGTTCCAATGCACAGAGCTGGTCCATTCGGCCCTTGTTTGTCGATTTCTGTTGAGTTTGGTTAAGGCAAGTTTTGGTCTGAGTAATGGATTGGTTCCAGTCTTCTGGAAAAAACCAATCCTAGCCAAGTACCAAGAATAATTTTTTGATCAGATTTCGAAGCTTTTTGTTTAGGGAATTATCGCTCATTTGGCTTATATAAATATATCTATAGCTAATACCAATTTATTGTTCTGTCATAATTCTCTTTTTAATTTAACCAATGGATTTTTTGTTATAAGCATGTTATGTCTGTGTCTTGTTATTTTTTTTTCTTTGTTATTTTTGTCTTCCTTGCATTGCCATACTATGCAAGCCAAAAATAGTCTACCAATTACGTAACATTATTTGTTTTGTTAGAATAGAACCATGCTTTTGGCTAGTTGTGTTCTATGTTTTATTCCCATCCAATATAGACCAATCTTTCCCATCAAAATATTTTATCTTCCTAGGTTCCAATCCAATCCAGTTCTGAGAATTTTTTATGGTGACTTGTTGCCTCAGGACAAGTACTTGCTGTCTCTATGTATAATCATAAATTTTATCATGGTTCATTTGTTATAGTTAGTTAACATTGAACGGTGTTATATTTAGGAGTTTTTGTTGTTATAAACTGCACTTGAAATCAACGTAATGAATGTGTAGTAACGATCTTACAGGCATCCATATTGAATGATGTTTTTGCATGCATGCTAATGAATATTCTTCCTTTTTTTTTCTTAACGAACTTTGATCTTTGCACGCATGCGTTGAATAACGTCAAATTTAATATTTTGTATCACAAAAATGTGTCTTCTTAATTTTCAACTAGTATTATATGATGGTATTAGTTGTGAAGAATGCGTGTTTGTTCTGCATACATTTGATAGATTTTTGTTCCGCTTCATATGATTTTTTTACACCAATGTGGCATCATCAAAATATGTTGTGCATATTTGATGGATTGTTTCCCTATTTTTCTATAGTTTTCGACATGCATTATCTGGAAAGTAGAAAGCGTAAGGAAAGGATATCATTATTTCTCCGGAGTCTGAAGATGTACCACTTGATTCTTTTATTGCATCGGACTGTGAATCAAGTAATACTAATCATAGACTTCATCCAAAGATAAAAATTTCTGATGATAATAAAGTAAGACGTGGTCCTAGAAGGATTACGGATTACTACAGACGTAAGTTTCACTCCAGTATAAGTGAATCTTCTTATTTGAAAGGTGTGCTCTTCAAAATTGATTACATTAAAAATATATCTGTTACATATAAATTCTATTGAATATCATTTCAATAATTACACACAAATTACATTATATTTGGTTTGCCTGTAAATACATTCTTTGTTGAAACTTTTATTATATTGTTAATAGATATCAAAATATTTCAACCAAGTACTAATAAGTCTACTCTAGTTCTGCACCACAAAGACATGACTGAAGACGAACAGGTTGGGCAAGCTATGAAGCCCAACATAGAAGTGGCAACGAGAAAGAAGGAATCGTTCGGTGAAGCAGAGTACGACAAACTTGTTGAAGTTATTGCTGACTTATGCGTGACTAACCGTACATTAAGGAGTTCCCCAGTCTCTACTGAATGGCCTAAGGTCATTCAGCAAATGAACGAGACTTTTCATAAAGTGTACGATTCTAAGAAGCTTAAGGAGCAATGGCGAAAGTACAAGCAGATGTGGAGATTATTTCATGAAGTATTGCAATTTAGTGGTTTCGGATGGAGGAGCGACGTATGTAGGATAGAGGCTTCCCCCGAAGTATGAGCAATATTACTGGAGGTGCGTGTATTTTAATAGTAATTCTACTTCCTGCTCTACAAAGAAGAAAATTAGTTTTTTTTTATCAGTTTGGAATCATATATTTATTATTCTATCTTATACAAATGCAGAAACATCCAAAGTATGTAGTATGTTCTAAGAAGGGTTTCAGGCATTATGATGCTATGAACCTTATCTGTGCTAAAGGAATAGAAAAGGGCGCATACTCTGTCAGACTTGGAGTAAACTTCAGAGGGAAGAATGTGGAAGTGCTATCAGATGATAGTGAACAAGAGATTGTTAGTAATTCCATTTAAAGCACTGGACTACCTACCACCAAAGAAGGAACTAACAGCACAATAATTCTTCAGGAAGTAGGAAAAGGAGTAGGGAGCAAGTCAAGTCCAGTTCTTCTGTTGGTGTAGGAAAGCTACACATTAAAGATCGTTTCATTACTGCATACGAGAGAAGGACATCTCTCATTGAGAGAAGAGAAGCTAAACAGGGTGAAGCTGCAGGTGTAGGTTTGAAAGAATGCTTTGAACGTATTCGAAGTATTCCAAATATTAACAGCAACGAAAAGGCAGCTGTGTCACAATATATAGTTTATAATGAAAGCGCCAGAATGTTGCTCATGAATATGGATGATGAAACCTTGCAACGCTGGGTGGAGTTTGTAGTGGATCAAGACCCGTTCTTTAGCAAGAAACCACCTTTTGATCCACCTTTGATTTAGTTGGTTTGCATTGTCACTTCTCTGAATCATCATTCTGAGGAACATTGATATGCATATGGAATGATGAATGTTTTGTTGGAGTTTTTGTATGGTATTATTTTAGTTGATTTTGATTGTCACCTTTTTGGAATCATCATTCTGGGGAACATTGATATGCATATGGAATGATGAATATGTTTTTGGAGTTTTTGTATGTTTTTTTTGTATTAAGAACTTGTGACCTTAATATGGTCAGGTAGTTAATTTTGAATATTACATATCACATTTTGGAGATTACAGCAATTTACTAATACAGACACAGTTAATGTATTATTATCTCTGTGACGTGCGCATTCTGTCATCATAATGTGTTTAAATAAGATTATTATTTTAGGTATTGTTCTGCCTAAATGTTCATTGATTGTTACTGAATATTATCCTATTTACTTTTTATTTCTCTTCAACTTCATGTCTACTGAATTTCGGAACTATTCTAATGAGGACATGGTGGACATGTTATTATGTAATGATGAAATTGAAGAAATATTGGAAGACACATTCATAGAAGATGAGATTGTAACATGTAGAAGAAGTCCTCAGCCTAAGTATAATCGACCTTATACTGGCCATGAATACATACATGATTTATTAGTATGTCTCACTTTCGTATGTCATCTGGTACATTCATACAATTGAAGGAATTAATGGTCACACAAGGTCATATTAAAGACAGTCGCAACACTTCCGCATTTGAACAATTCGCAATGTTTTTGCGTGTTCTTACACATAGTGGAAGTATTCGTGACGTCGCAGAACATTTTCAACACTCGCTAGAAACTGTTAGTCGTTAATTCAACCTGGTATTAAACTCACTTTTCTCACTAATGGATGAGTCTTTTCAGATACCTACTGCTAGTACAGTAACAAATCTGAATGACCCTTTCAAGGTATTAGTGCAGAGTATGTTTTAGTTTACTATTTAAAAAAATAGATTACATATTCCATATTTTACAGGATGCTTTAGGTGCAATAGATGATACTCACATACCTGCAATTGTCTCTCAAGACAAACATGAGAGATTCATAAATCGCAAGGGTCAAATTTCTCAAAATGTAATGATGGTCGTGGGATTTGACGGAGTAATCCACTTTGTAGTAGCAGGATGGGGTGGATCAGCGTCTGATATGTCTGTTTTACGTTGGTGTTTAGAGAACACAAGTTTCGCAGTCCCAAACGGTAAATGTTACTAATATTCATATTACTGCTATATGTATAACTTATCTGTTAATAATTTTTTTCCATAATCATGTTGACAGGCAAGTACTATTTAGTTGACTCATGTTACTAATATTCAGTTCCTTCTTTGGTGGTAGGTAGTCCAGTGCTTTGAACGGAATTACCAACAATCTCTTGTTCACTATCATCTGATAGCACTTCCACATTCTTCCCTCTGAAGTTTACTCCAGGTTCGACAGAGTATGCGCCTTTTTCTATTCCTTTAGCACTGATAAGGTTCATAGCGTCATAATGCCTGAAACCCTTCTTAGAACATACTACATACTTTGGATGTTTCTGCATTTGTATAAGATAGAATAGTAAATATATGATTCCAAACTGATAAAAAAAAAACTAATTTTCTTCTTTGTAGAGCAGGAAGTAGAATTACTATTAAAATACATGCACCTCCAGTAATATTGCTCATACTTCGGGGGAAGCCTCTATTCTACATACGTTGCTCCTCCATCCGAAACCACTAAATTGCAACACTTCATGAAATAATCTCCACCTCTGCTTGTACTTTCGCCATTGCTCCTTAAGCTTCTTAGAATCGTACACTTTATGAAAAGTCTGGAGAGAGAGAAGAGAGAGAGAGCATCCTTCTTCTTTACGAGGCTACGGACTTATTTCATAAGTAGCTGTTATTCTTCACTAAGCCACATTAATTATCATTTTTCAAATAATAAAAAATCAATAATTTTTTCTTTGAACCAAATATTTCTTCCACTCAAAAATCACTATTTTAACTAAAAAAACTTAGGCAAAGCAATATAAACTATGTAAATTATATTTTATGTGAGAGTTATCTATGAAGAGAGATATAGAGACCAAAATGGAAAAAATTCTCTTTTAAAATTTTTTTGGAATTATGTTATGCTCTTTCACTCCAACAAAGGACTTCGAAAAGTTAATTTTCAATGTTGCCACTGAAGCACAGATTGAAAGTTATTTCAATATCAAGTTTTTAATTATTTGCTAAAAGAATGCATCCCACCAGTCAACATATTAGCGTAGGTCTGTATGATTATAGTCAATTATTGAATGCAGTTATTCATTTAATATTGTCTGCAAAAAATAATACTTAATAAATTTTCGTTGATCTCACAAGAATCACCCATTTCTGTTTTTTTG
>KZ454830.1:194514-267193 GCA_002786265.1 Apostasia shenzhenica
TATTCAGGCAATACAGCGCGTTGCTTCCAGGGAACGCCCTAGCTTTAGCGCAATTTTCTAAAGGATTCATGTCATGATTGATTCGACAAGTTTTACGCTGGCTGTCGACTGCCTAACGCAACCCTCCACGTTTCTCATCCGGGACTTGGGACCCGGCAACGACGCGTTTATAGACCTATATGATATTTATCCATATTGTAAATATCATATAAAAATGTTTTACCATGAATATGCAATAACAACCCAAAGTAAACAACTAATAAATTGCAAGAGGACTAGCAACCTCATGCTGCAATGTTGTGATACAAAAACAACAACAACTAAGCCTTAATTCCACTAAGTGGAATCAACTGCATGAATTCTTTGTCTCCATTGCGCTCTATCAATTAACAAATTTTTATCTAAGTCTAAGTAACTAAGATCACTCCTTATAGTTTCTTGTCATGTCTTCTTTGGTCTCCCTCTTCCTCTTTGTACAAGGGCAAAATCCAATAACTTGATTTTTCTAACTGGAGCTTCAATTGGCCTACGATTTATATGTTTAAACTATCTAAGCCGACTTTCTCTGAGTTTATCCTCAATTGGTGTAACACTAATTTTCTTTCGGATATACTCATTTCTCATTCTGACCTTTCGTGTATATCCACACATCCATCTTAGTATCATCATTTTTACAACATTTATTTTATTTGTATGTTTTCTCTTTGAAAGCTAGCATTTAACACCATATATTATCGCTGGTTTTACTACAGTTTTATAAAATTTATTATTAAGTCTGGATGAAATTTTCTATCGCATATAATGTTATATTGTGCTAATGAATAAAAAACTTATTTAACTGACCTTTCTTGATTTTTAGAACAAGTCATATGCCGCTCTCTCAGTCGCCTTCACAGGCACCTACAGCACAATGAACAAGAAAAAAAGAGCAAAATCTATTGAATAAATAATTAAAGTCCAGAAGATGACAGATTACCTCCCACTCATGCAGTAAGACTGTACCAAATATACGAAAACTGTTCTTTGATCACTTTCGAGATCAGCTTTCAGATTCGTGTTATTTTTATCTCCCTGTGTCAAAGGTATGGCTATCAACAAATCAAGAATATTTCTGTGGTAGTAGAAAATGAAAACCTGACCTTCCATCAAACAAAAAAAAATGTAAGCCAGACATTTTAGTCAGCAAAAATGAAATAAAATATATCATGAACAATCAGATATATACAAATTCTATTTTGTAGGATTCATATTTGATAGTCAGCTGCGAAGTCGGGTTATATAAAAGTAACTCCTTTGCCTATTAATATAAAGTAAATTGCCCCCCTAAAACCTCAAGTACATGTGGATATCATTTATTCCTAATAAAATGAATTCATAAATGACATACATTGTCCATAGGATCCTTGTAAAAAAACCCCAAGATTACCACTATTGTGCAGACAATCCGTACATCTCATTTCTCAAATGTAGAGGTATTGTTCACTTTAATTTTAGGGAGCTGTATGATTTAAGGATTTTCCAGGAAATTACTCATCCTAAGAATACTAGCTCAAGTACACTTAATTGAGAAATTTATATTACTATTTTCCCAATATACGCCTCTACATCTTAACCTCATGTTATTATTTAAACATATGGACATCATTCATTTCTAATAAGATGAATTAATAAATGACATATATTGCCTATAGGATCCTTGTAAAAGAACCTCAAGGTCTCCATTATTGTGCAGGCAATCAGTACAAAAGAACCTCAAGGTCTGCACTTCATAAGGATGTGTCGTTTATCTCCTACACCTAAAAAAACCACCTAAACATAGAAGCAATACATGTCTGGCGTTCTAGGTAAATCCAGCCTGTCAAGGACTTCAACATTTAAAAACCACAGTCATAAAAAAAAAAATGCTTTTAGGTGTAATTCATCAGTAAATGTTGATAACAAAATTTTGAATTTCAGCACCAAACATTGCCATTGCTGAAAGTACTATTCAGACCATTAAAACTACTATTCAGATGAATGGAGAAAGCAAAATTAATTTAATGCATTAAAATAAAAAGAGACAAGAAAGAGTTTTTAAGAGTAAATTTGAAATTCAAGAAATATCTTATGTATAGTTTATCTGATTCAACAATGAACTCGCAATAGTCCCCAGAAGCACAAAAAAAATTGTATTTAGTATTGATCTAAAATTTTAGTAGCAAAAAATTCACTTTATATTTTTCAGCATTACTCATTTGACTTCCCATATCTGAGCTTTAGGATCTTCATGGTAGAATAATCCTAATCAAATGTACAATATAAATAAAGATAATCATTCCTAAAGTTGAGAAAGAAGAAAAGCAGAAAAAGAAATAAATGTCAAAGCATGGATGGCAAGATTACCACAACCAACAACAAAAACATCCAAACCTTTATCCAACTGGGTGGGTTCGACCACATGAATCTTTTTCTTCTATTGAACTCCATCAAATAATAACTCATTATTTAACTCTAAGTATACAAAGTTATTCATTATGATTTCTTGTCATGTTTTTTATGATCTCTCTTCCTCTTACCCTATAGGCTATAGGCTATAGCACGTTCCTTTTAGGAAATGTACTACCTTTAGCATAATATCTTAAATGATTTATGCTATAAGTTTTTCGTTGGGATTTGACAATGGTGCATTTCAAAATATTTAATCATGGATTTAAAAATTGCTATTGTTTCAAAATAGTATTTGGACGTATCACCTTGAGAATTGACCCAAAAAAGGAGCAGCAGCTATAGCATCTTCTCGTGAAAGAAATTCAACAATGGCTTGTCGTTTATCTTCGTTATGTCCAAACATAAAAATAAATATAAGGATTCAAGTTTCCCAACTGAATGAAAAATATCTATTAACAATATGAGGTGATACAATATAATTGATGCAAGGTTAGTTCCTTGTATATGATAGGTAAAGCTAATTCTTTCATTTTTGGCGTGTAACGAAAATACAGAAGTGTTTAAGATGATTGTTTAAGGAAACTGTAAGGCACTGAGCAGTAGTATAGGTGAAAATGTGGTCATCACATAATCCAATGCTGATTTCTAAAACATACATGCCTAACAAGCATACGTCCAATACGAGAAGAATGTATTTGTAAAGAATAAAGAAATTTTATTTAGGGAGCGTTTGGTTCAATATTATCTTGATGTTATATTATGTTACCTAGAGAAAGCAATCGTTTGGTTTAATGAGATCTATAAATAATCTTCTATTAGATTATAAAATTATTAGTTAAAAAATGACATTTAGATATTATGACATCTAGATTACATAACATAACACTAAGATAACAACGAACCAAACGCCCCTTTAGGACATTTGGTTCAATATTATCTTGATGTTATCTAGAGAAAATGACTGTTTGGTTTGATAACATGTGTAGATAACCTTTTAAAAGATTATACAATTGTCACTCAAAAGACGATATCAAGATGTCATAATATCTAGATAACATAACAAAACAATAAGAAAATATCGAACCAAAAAACCTGTAGTCTTGATCTAAAACTTCGAAGGGCCTGTTTGTTTGTAAGGTTAAATATAACAAAGTTAAAATTAAACTAAAATAAAAATATTTTTTTATTGAAAGTTATCAATGATGTGAAATAAAATTAGTTATTATGTAGGGATATGTGAGGGATGTGATATAAAGTTAATTATTATGTTGGGATATGTGAGGGATGTGATATAAGTTAGTTATTATTTTAGTAATGTGTGCATATTGTGAAATAAAGTTAATTTTTAATATTAAATTTTATGTGTGATGTGATATGCCTGGTTAAAATTAAACCAGGTTAATCTTCAATGACCAAACAAACAGGGCTTAGCTAGTGCTAAAAAAAGGAAGACAAACATGCAAATCCAAATGGCAGTATAAACTATAACTAGTTCTCACTGACTTTATAACTATGATGTCACTTTAGATAAGCAAAAGTTAGGAAAAAGAGCAAAAAAAAGTCAATGCAGAGAACCCTTGTTTGAAATGAGATGCTATAAATATAAACATCACAGGTGACAGAAGAGACTCATAGTAATAAATTGTCAAAACTCAAGAACCTAAGTACCATGATTCAAAATCAGTGAATTAATGTGCAGAAACCCTAAGATTTCAAGAATCTAAGAGCAATAACTCAAAATCTGTGGAGCAACATAAAAAAATCTTAATACCTCAAGAGCTTATATTTAATTTATCTAATAAGAAATAATATTTTTCTTATTAAAATGACAGATAATATTCAGTCTATGTTTACTACTGAATTCAAAATGTTTATTTATATCTGTTTTTAAAGTAAAAATGTTTATTTATATTTGATCAAACATTTGCAAGCTTTTTTCATAAGTGGTGCTAAAGGTTCAAATTTGGCGTAACATTTTCAGCTACTTACATCTTCAACCTTCGATTATTCAGTTTTACATTCAATTAATGTCAACATAAATAAGTAAACACTGATCTTATTTTATTATATTAACTTAAAGCAAATTCAGTTAAAACAATAGAATCATTTTGTACATTTCTTTAGAAACATCAAAACAAGTCACAAGGTTGAGGGATTCTCAACGTTCCATGCCTTATGATTTTCAAGTGAACAATGAAAAACAAACTATTCCGCTAAAAAGCGTAAAAGTTGAAGTAATATCTTCTGAAGAACCATTGCCCAATGTCATTTAACATATGGTAGCTAATAAAGTGTATCAAGCCACCGACAATGGAAAATGACAAGAATTAGCAATGTCACGTAGAGATGAATATCCAAGACCATATTGAAAACTTACCAAATCTAGCTGGACTACAGTGAAGAACCCCATCAGGCATTCAGTGGTGGCTAGGTTTGCATCACTAAAATAGTACACCACCTGAAGATTTTAATAAAAGCATTCAAGTAAAGAAGAAAACAGAACAAAGTTAAATACGCCACCTCAACCATTTGATAAGCAACGCCAACAGAAGAAATTTTATAAGAAATGTACCATTAAGTCATTAGGGTAGAAAAGAGTAAACGTTGTGAATCTCCAAGCAAGAAGACCAAGAATCTTGTTAATTACAGTACTGCTAAAGGAAAATACAGAATTAATCTGTAAACATTGCTGATTGACAAGTCCTATTAAGCATGCCTATACCACCCATTGTTATTGATTAAATAATAGAAACATAATACCTAAAAGATAAAATGAATAACATGGGCCTTGTTAATATTGTATACATTACTTCACAAACAGAAATAAGAAAAGAACAACCACAAAAATGTATCCACTTTTTGCTATAGGATGGGAATAAGAGAAACATAAAAGCACCAACTTTAATAAACAAGACAGAACGAGAAGTTGGCTTTTCAGTTATGCTCTAAACCCTACGAAATCTTCTCTTTGCTGCCAGCCTGCCAACAACAAATTTGGACTTTAGCTCTTTTATTCCTTGGACAACTTTCAGGAGCCAAAAGGGAGACCTCAATTGCATAAAATAGAGGATTTGCTGCTGTCAATGTAGGGAAGGGCCCTTGCTGAAGGATTGGAAGTTCTAAACAGCGATAAAAGCTATGCTACTACAGGACTGACACTAGTTATACCCAAGACTCATTGCCTTCCCTTTCATATTTATCATGGCGTACCCGCAGTAGGTGAAAACTCCATAACTAAGGGTGAATTCAGAGCAGTACTGAGCAGTATTTGAAACTACAGCTGCTGAAACACAATTGCAGTGGTGGGTGAAGAGCCAGAAATTATGAGTCTATGACAGAACATGAGGACAGACTGCATATTTTGACAGTAAATAGAAGGATTGCAGCTGCTGGAAACTCCAGATTTGACAGTGAACTCAGAGAGAAACCAGCAGGTTTGGATAGACTGATGGGAATGACTGGTAACAACCTACAAGACTTATGCAGTTAAAGGCCAAGCACATAGCCCAGCTACAAGAGAAATAATATAATTGTTGCTGGCCTATGGCATATTTAGAGAGCAAGAAACACAAAAATGCACAGGAAGTTCTATTCCCCAACGGACATTTCAGCTCACATTTTTTTCACTGGCAGCCGAAACTGATTTTTGACCCAGCTTGGGGAACTAGAATCCTAGTAGCCTAAATGGCTCAAGTAAAGCATCGCCTTCACTTTTCAAAAAAAAAAAACGCCTTCCCATAGAGAACCCACACACCCCAAGATCGATCAAAGCAAATTTTGACAGTGTGGTCAAACACAATAGAACAGCAAGAGTAGGAGAATTTGCAAGGGAACACAGAGGCAATTTTTTTTCCAGTGTAGGCATAAAGCTTTATACTAGTGCAGTAATGGATAACAGCAGCTAAGAGCAGAGGTGTGGGAGGCTTTCTAGCTGGTGAGGCATTGATTAGATTGAGCCGAAGGACTATGGCTAGAGGGAGACTCAACTTTATAATTTCATATTTTCTACAGGGTATCGAGAGGGGTAGTTATCCTGACATACCTCTACATATCGTAAATATTTTACTTTTTTTTTAAAAGTAAATAGTACCTAATTTATATAAAAGATGCCAATGGAGTGA
Organism: Apostasia shenzhenica; assembly: GCA_002786265.1. NCBI lineage: Eukaryota > Viridiplantae > Streptophyta > Magnoliopsida > Asparagales > Orchidaceae > Apostasia > Apostasia shenzhenica. The sequence goes on from KZ454830.1 coordinate 201,063, forward strand.
CTGATTTTATTTCTTCCCTAGCTTGTTGCAAGGAAGTAAAGTGGGACAGAATATGCCCCTACCACCTAGACACAGAGGACCATTCTTTTTGTCATTGATGTTTTATCTTTCTAATGCATTAAAAGCCAAGGCAGAATTTCAAAGAAACAAAACATCTAATCACAGTAACAAATACAATGACCTAGTAAGCACATATTTATACATGAATACAAATGGAAATGATAATCAATTCATGGTTAGCATATAGACTATCATACTAAGTAGCACAGATAAAAAAGCACATATTTATTAATACAGCACAATCAACTAAAAAGCACATATTTATTAATACAGCACAATCAACTAATATATCTGAGGATATGGTAAAATATCACACAGGTTCACTTTTTCAAATATTTAATTCGTAGATCCCTGAGTCATATTAACTATATATCTCACAAAGGTTCAGGCCTTTAAATAATTAATTTCTGGGCCCCTTTTGCATTACATTAGCTGATCTCTAAATAGGACTACATCCGCATATTATCCAGCATCAAATGTAATTCACTATTGTATTAAAAGCACGTTGCAATAGTTACTGTTTTTCATGGAACATTGGTTAAAAAGTTGAGTTCGAAGACAACAAACACCAAAATGCCAATCATGTAAATACTATCAATTATTAAACTTATTCACAATCACATACATATCAAATGACAATCAATTCATAAGTGACATGATGCCTAATCACATCAAGTTAACAGATACAATTGGTAAATACATATTAAGACATACACATTAAAATGATGATTAATTCATAGTTAGAACATTCTCCAATCAGATCAAGCAAATACAAACTAGTAAGCACACAGACTTACCAATACATATAATCTATACTAACAAGCACTCACAACAAACATAATGTTCAATCACACTAAAAAGTGTAATCAAGCTGTAAGCACAGATTTACCAAACATATACATTTAATAACATTCAATTAATAGCAGTTAACATAGTACCTAATCATACCAAACTAATACACCCAACTGCAAAGCACACGCTTAGCAGTAAATACAAAGTAAAAAATAATTCATAGCAACTAGCGTGAATTCCGATCACATAAGCAAATACTATCAACTGATAACCACGAACTTGCTAGTATCAATATTAAAATAATAATAGTAATACTAATAAAAATTTCAAGTTAAAGCCTAATGATTTAGAAACTATTAAGAGATAATGGAAAATGTATAACCCAATGATAGTAAAAAATCGTAATAATATGGAACAATTTATGAGAACGATAGACAGAATAAAAAACACTCAACCGTTGAGCGCTGCGCAATGATGCTTAGCAGTGGTGAAGCATTCCACCATTGATCGCTGCTGAGGGAGAGTCATTGCCGATCATTTACTTGAAAAAGTGCCTCGAGAGCGTCTTCATCCAAAATCTCACAAAATAAAACCGGATTGGAGTATGTGATTATCTCACGGAAATTAGTGGCAATTTTTACTTAATTTGGCGGATTCATGACGATGCTTACAAGAATCTGACCAGAAGATTGAACAGAGTGGAAAGTCAACCTTGTAAATGTGTTCCATCTGATCAGCAGGGAAGCCAGTTTCCTTCACGCCACCAGCCTTTTGCGCGTTCTCCATGGTTTTGAAGAGCGGAAGAGAGACATGAGGAAGACAATGGAGTGAAGATCCAGGGAGATTTAGGGCTGATGGTGAAGAAGAACGCGTTAACCCTAGCCGGCGATGTCAGCCGAGAGAGGTTCACTTGCATAGTTGCATTGCTCTGCTCTATTAATAGACAACCGTTGGAGAATTTTAGAAGGATAATTACTCACAATTTAATTTAATTTATATTTTATCTATTTATTTTTAATTAATTATATTATGTATATTCAAAATATTATAAAATTTTATATACATATATTTTAATTTATTTTTATTATAATAAGTAATCAGAATTTATCAATAACCTAATTATAATTAAATTACAAAAAATTTAAGACGTTCATCATATTATTTTAAAGATATATAAATATATTTTGAGTGAAAATCCTAAAACCTTAATGTTTAGGTGACGACAAAGGAAGGAGACATCCGCGATGTGAATTAATTTTAGGACAAATCAGCGCTTTAGTGTAGTATTGAGGAAAAGAAAAATATATACCATTAAAAGTAAAAATATAATTTTAATGATTTACTAACAAAATATTTTTTTTTCAAATAGATTTTAATTATGTTTTAACTCAAATGTGTGTATGTAAGATTTTGTAATATTTTGAGTGTGTAACTAAGAATAGATAGGTAAGGCATAAATAAAACTAAATTGTGTGGCATGTAGTCAATTATCCCATTTTAGAAATAAGAAAGGGTAAATTGAGTATTGGTCTCTAACTTCTTGAAGCTTTTGCTTGTTAGTTTATATATTTTGAGTTGCTAGGCTGAAATTGAATATAATATTATTGGTGGTAGAAAAATCACCAGGTAATAAATTATAAAACTCATAAATTAATATACAAAAATCTTAAAATTTTAAAAATCTAAATGCAAATTCTATCAAATAAATTAAGTATTATTCAAAATTTATAGAACAATATATTAAAAGCTTAACACCTCAAAATTTTATATGTAATTTATCTAATAAGAAATAACATTTTTCTCATTAAAACAAAAGATAACATTCATACTATGCTAAGCACATCTTAATCAAAATAGATTAAGATACTAAGGCATTTATTTTCATAAATGATCCTAATGATTTCAATATAAACTAAATATTTTAGTTAATTACATCTTTAACCTGCAATTATTCAGTAATAATTGTAAAATGCACCACAACAATTGAAAAGCGTTGAGATACCCAAAAAAATCAATTATATAAAAATAATTATACTAAAATTAAGTCGTATAACCTCCCATTTGCTAAAACTTAAGACCTTTTATGGCAGATATTGATACACAAACTCCTGTGCTGAATGCTGACCTGCAAAGAGGAAACATACAAATAAAATAAATATTACAGAAATGAGGTGTTAAGATGGATGTGTGAATATACATAAAAGGATAGAATGAGAAATGAGTATATCCGAAAAAAAATTAGTGTTGCACCAATTGAGGATAAACTTAGAGAAAGTCGGCTTAGATGGTTTGAACATCTAAATCGTAGGCCGATTGAAGCTCCAGTTAGAAAATTTGAATTATTGAATTTTACCCATATACAAAGAGAAAAAGAGAGACCAAAGAAAACATGACAAGAAACTATAAGGAGTGATCTTAGTTACTTAAACTTAGATAAGAATTTGATAATTAATAGAGCGCAATGAAAACAAAAAATTCATAAAGCCGACCATACCTAGTGGGATTAAGGCTTGATTGTTGTTGTTGTTATTATCGATACACAAACTCCCTCCTCTTATATCTTATGAGAACATTCAATTAATATTTTCAGCGTAAAATAAATAAACGTTGATCTAATTTTATTATATTAACTAAAAAGCAAATTTAGTTAAAACAAGAATGAACCAAACTACTAAAAAATTTTACTATATTACTATTCACTTCTCATTAATCCAAAATAAATTTGGATTTTTGAATGTATCATTAAAGGTAACTGCATCTTCGTAAAAGAAAATTATGCTTCAAATTTAAAAAATTAATTTGTAATATCTTAAAAAATCTTTTAAATTTAAAATTTGAAACTAATGCCTAAACGATGACTTGCCTAAAGTTACATGCAAAAAAAGTAAAAATTGAATAATATCTTATTAAAAAGTTAAATAATAAAATTTATATAAAATATATATATATAAATGTGAATTGAAATTATTTTTTACATCAAAACAAAATTAATTTTTATGTACAAGTATAGGTAGAATGTAAAGCATAATTATTACGTAGATATTCATATTATAGCAGATAAAGAGGACTTAAAAAAAACTTACAGGGGCTACAGAAAGACATCAGCATTTGCAATGGTACAAGTTGTAAGTGTAAAAGACATATACATCTTAGAAAAATGAAAAATTCTCAGCCAGGCATCAATCTGCAAAATTTTATTTTCTTATTGACCTGAAAGAAAATTGTCATGAAAAACGGGGTGCAGAAAGTAATTAAACCACAATCACTGCTACCCATCTCAGAGACTCAGTTTCTCAAAACTTATATACAGTAAGCTAACCCTCATCAGCACCAAAGGCAAACAGAGTGACCTGAAAGACAGAAAGAACTACCACTGATCAGAATAAGAAGAAGTATGCAAATAGACAGCCATTTTAAAACCAAAAAGGCACCAAAAAGAAAAAAAAAAAAAAAACTCAAGAGAGCAGAATAGAAGCACAAAATGCAGTAAATTAAATAATGCATGAGATGAAAATTACATTAAATTAAATGCGTAAGGATCGTAAAGGGGATCCACATTATTATATCGAGAAGAGCTCAGAGACTCTCTTTCTGCTAGAGGCTTCATTAGAAGAACTATACCCAATAAGTTCGATGGCAAATATTATTAACTTTAACAAGGTTAAAATTAATAAGTTGGCAGTTTGACCACGTTAACTTTAAGGTTAACTTCAACCTCAATTAAAGCTAACCTTACATAAATTTTAATTTTAAATTAAGGGTATTCCAAATCCTATACGACTCTAACATTAATAAAACCAATTTTATTTTACATTTATTTGGCATTTTACACATATCCTGAAATAAAACTAACTTCATTTCAAATCTTTCATAAATCTAAATGCAAAAAATATTTCATCAAAAATTATCTTTTACCCAACTAAATTATAATATTGATATCATATTTGTGTATAATAATGATATGCCCAAGTTAAAAGTAAAGTAGCTAAACAAACGCTCAAGATGAAAATTGAAGTAACTTATAGTCAAATTAGAACTTACTATCACAAATGTAACACATTTCTTCCACTATGGGTTGTTTCAGGTTGCAAATGACAGATTTTCTTATTGGAGTCGAGAAGTCAATTTCAAGTCGCAACTAAACAAAATCCATAAATCCAAATGGCATCTCTAGATCAAACTTAATAGACGATAAGTAAAATAACAATTTGATGAAATTTGACGAGTGTGGAATACCGAGCAGTAAGGAGAGGGTGGGAATCAAAGAAAAAGAGATCTACATTCGACAAAGACTAAATTCATGGATGTTTTTATAAGTGAACATGTAAAATCAATTAAATAGCTAGCACATTAGACACAGAAGTAAACAAAAAACCAAGCCGACGCTAGCAAGATGACCTAAAACACCAGGCAGTGAAATTATACCAAGATGGAGAGGGATTTACTCAAAAAATAGAGTCAGCATGTTGTCCTTGGTCTGCAATTGAATTCTACCAACAGAGCAATGTGATCGGATGACCATTCCGGAGAAGGAAGTGCGGAGTTTTTGCGCAAATTGTCTTCATCCAATAGCTCTAATAATGATTCCACAGTCAACGAGTCCGCTGCAACAAAATGTGCAAATTAGAAAGATATCAAGAGAAGGAAAAGATTTACATACGTAATAACGAAAAAACAATAGTTACAGGCTCTACATATTTACCTATAAGATATCCATCCTTTTAAGCAACCCTATAACATTGAAGTCAATCATTTTTTTTAAACTTTGATGTAAGATTGCCACTGTTTATCATACAACTGTTACCAAAATATTATCTCAGTAGTACTTTAAAAAATTGGATATCTTGTGTAAAATAGGAAGAGTTGAGCGTTAGATATAGAAATATATTCATTTCTATAGCAACTCCAATATAACATTAATGGCACTCAAAACTTTTTGAACTTAGACGTAACTTTGCCACTACTTGTCATGTAACCGTCACCAAATATAGTCTCCAAATTACTTTAAATAATTGGATATATAGTGCAAACTAGGAAAAACTGAGCAAAAAATATACAAATAAATTCATTTACATATTTAATATCCAAATCTTTATATTAATGCACATCACACCCAAATCATACATATTTAATAGTGATAATACAACGACAAGTAACAAAGATATCTGTAAGAACCCTAACAAGTAATACACCTAACCAGTAAGAACGCAACAGAAATATGATCAACAAAAAAACAATGACAGTAAATAACAAAGAGGCATTGAATTTACGTGGTTCAACTTAGAATTTTCTAGACCTATGTCCACTAGAGAGTAAGAAAGAAAATCTACAATCATTAAAGTCACAATACAAGAGTAAACACATACTAGGTCAACACAAACACTCAACCCTAATCCCAAATACACTAATCCCACAATAAAGGAAACCCTGAAAATAAACATTTTTTCTCATAGAAAATGTAATACTTTCAAAATCATAACAAGAACATATAACTGAAAAAAGCATAAAAGAGAAGAATTTTCACAACTTCTCTTTTCGCCTTGAAGCTTAGTTTACCTAATGCAATTTCTCTTCATGCCTCCATGAAGCTCTATTTATAGCTAAAGATTTGAAAAAAATTCCAAATTGGAAACTCATATTCACATTTGCTTTTACCAAAAACTCTCAAAAGTTAAGTGGTTAATTTGACTATGATAAGCACAAAGTAAAACTCATATTAAATATATGTTCAACGCATGCTTTCACATTTATTTGCATTTTTTACTTCCTTGATATCTAGAAAAATTGTGAAACAGTTTTAGTTTATCATCAACAATATCAAATTATAGTCTAAATGATTTAGATGTCCTATAGCTACAACAGCAACAACAACAACCAAGACTTAATCTCACTAAGTGGGGTTAGATGTCCTATAGCTAATGGACTAAAATTGTGATATACCCCACTTTACTGTCGAAAAACGATCTTCCTCATTATGCCAAAATTAGAACATCTACGGGAAAAAAGCAAACAACTGGGGAGCTCGAGCCCAAAGGGAGCTAAATTCCAGGTCCCTTTGGGACTTCGAGTGTGGAAGTCCAAGTCATTTCCATTCGCATTAAGGCTATGATGATTAGCTAGCCTAGACCAAGGGTGGAGACATTGTGGGTGAGAACTACTCACCTACTAAAGGTAAGGCAGCATAATGTTTTCTTTTGACATAGAAACGTAACCTCAAGCTAAGTGTGTTATTTCTTCTACAACCCATGGATATGAGAGCCATGTTCAACTATGCCCAATGATGGAAGGGCACCACCAATCGCCCGAAGGCGAATAGATAAGCTGAAGGAGGCCTGCTCCCACAAGATAACATCCAATGATGTCTTTTAGCAAAGAATGGAGGCTCTTACCTTTGCTAAGGAGCCATGTTGCGCTTCCACAAGCAGCTACTAAAAAGGAAGAGGGAGTAGATTGCGAGGTTGGGGTGTGGCCATTGCCAAGTATAAGAACATCTTGAAATGCAAAAAGCAACATTTTAAAGACTTGAGGATGACCTGGCTGGCCACCATCTGGACCTTCAACAACATATAGCATTGGTCCGATTGGAGGTATCCCCATAAAAGTTGAATATTGTTGGCTCGAGAAATGGAAAGTCGACAGGTGTACATGATTTTGAAGAATTCCCTTTCCTCAAGGCAGATTGATTTCGCCCTAAAAGTGTAACTCTAATAAAGGTTCAGAGTTTCTGGGAATCATAGGCTTCCTACAGGCGCAAGCCCTTATAGTTAATTACCCATCTTTTATTGGAAGATGGAACTTTTAATCAATGGGGTAGATTCATTCATTATATTGATGACCCAGATACAAAGAGCCAAGATAGCTATTCTCAAGGCAGTTGCCTTTAAGGTCAAGCCATTGATATAAGCTTTCTTTACTGGATTAATCCAGCTATGAAATTGGGGTTTACCCACTCATGATCTTTTTGTCATTTCCTAACCTAACTCATTAAGTTTGTAAGATAGCATTTCTAGAGGCATGGCAGCCTGCTATCAAGGGTAGGCATCACAAGCCTTGATTGAATCCAACTTCCCGACTTCTTGATTATTATGGTATTACCAACATCAAATGAAATATACATATTAATTATCATATTCTTCACACATAACATGTTCATTCTTTCAATAAATATGTACATTCCACATCAAATATTAACACTTAATTTCATAATTATTGTGACATTATAAACATTAAATGAAACATATTATATAACATATCATATTTATCATCCATGGCATAATCATTCTTCATATCCAGAAATAAACATCAAGTTTGTAAGGACAATACATCACATAAATTTTTTTAACTTTTTGATATAATAAAAATTTATTTTGCATGATCTTATTGACTAAATGCAGAGATCTATATATTTTACTTTATTGTCCCATCGATTTATAGCTTCAGTTGTCTTAAAACATATAAGGATCAACCTTAATAATTTCCTCAACTTCACAATAAAGGAAGAGATCACCTATCTTACCTCAATTGTGCTTTTTACTTTCTCCCCACTCTTCTACTCTCATACTTGTCTTCTTTCCAAATCGTTGCAGACTCCTATCTATATTAGGAAGAAAAATATAGCTTCTCTTTTCTATTCAGCTCACATATGAAAGTAAACATAAATCTCCCCTCTTTTCACATGCCTAATCATGAAATTGAGTCTTATTCAAATCTAATTAAATATTATCTTTTTTCTAATCAATCACCTGGATCCAAATTAAAATATAAATCATACTTAAATTAAACCCCAATTTACCAGCCAAACTATCCACTTTAACCAATCTGCTGCTTATTTAATGATATAACCTTCAATTTAATCTCATATATTCTCAACTAATCTGTTTCTAATTTTTCTTAATTTTTACATCATACAATCCACAAGAACACATCTACTAAAATTTCTTTGTAATTTGAAACCCACTTAATAGATCAAAACATCAATGAAAAGCAATCAGGAGATTTATTATAAAATTTCACCGAATTAATTCATTCTCAATAGTATCATAATTTCATATAAACATACATCACAAGGGAAAGAATTACCTACCAATTTACCGTTTTGGCTAAGCTTGAAATCTCACTTTAGTTCTCCTTTTTCTTCCTCTTCCTCCTCCTTCTTCTTCTCCTTTTTCTCCTTCTCCTTTTCTATTTTTCTGGAGCTGCTGCTACTGCTTTTGTTTGCTAGGCTTGGCGTGGAAGGAGGAGGATGGAAGGCACGGGCAGAGGCAGTGAATAAAACAGAGAATAATTTATCATTCAACCTTCTCTTTTTTTTTATTATTTCTTCGACAGCAAGGGAAGAGGGAAAGGCGGTGGCTGCTGGCTGCTGTAGCTGGCAGCCATTCTTATCCTCTCTTTTTTTTTTAAAATAAAAATGTAATTTAATCCTTCAACTTTCATATTCTTATAAATAGATTCAAAATTATTTATTTTAAGTTCAAAATCCTTCATTTTAAGTTCAAATCAGCTTTAATTTTTAAACCTCAACTCAAATTCTTAAATGTCACATGTTCTTTTGAATATGACATTTGATGCATAGGTTTGATCATACAACTGTCATGATCAGCTTTGCAGGGATAATTTCATACATATGACCCCAAAGTGTGATCTTTTGAAGGTCGTGTATGAAGAGGTATTCGAAGGAATAGGTTTAAAAGTTTGGTTCGAAAAGTTTCTTCCGAAAAATGGGGTGTTTGATTTCCCTCGGACGGATTTCCATGAGAGAATAAACTCGAACACTTGGTTCGAATGAAGCATCTGGTTTGAGCTTCAAAAATCCTAGTCTTTAGTAAGTTTAGACCTTCAGCCTTATTCGAAAGGATGAAGACCAGACACCATTCTCTGAAGACCGCAACCAGAATGAGTTTTAGAATTTCATAAAGGAGGAGAAGTTGGAAGGTCTCTGCAGGTCCACCATCCCCTCCCTAGATTGCTCAGCCTTAGAGAAGGTTCAGCACAAGAAATAAGTTTTAGGAATGAGCCTTAGAGCCATTCCCTCCCTAAATTGCTTAGCCTTAGAGCTGCAGAGCTTTAGAGAATTTCATAGAGGAGGACTAGTCAATAAGAAGAGGGGAGGCGTTGGTTGATAACTTATTTCTTATAGAACCAGCAATCTAGCTATACGTCTTGATCACCATTTTTGTAAACTGAAGATACATAATTCAATAATGTGTGTAGGCATGAAAAATGTTGATGGAAAAATACTGCCAACCAGAGCTAGTGGCTACAATTAACAAAGACGATAGAACAAAAGCACTATCATATACTTCGAGTTGAACAAAACTATGAAAGGCAACTACAAAAGGGTCACTAAGGTTTATCAAGTTTGAAGATGGCCACTTACGACCACAACCCATGACAAAGAGCAAATATGCCATTAAAAGGAAGAGGTCACCAAAGTTGAGCACAAGAAAGGGAAGGTCTCTACAGGTCCGTCGAGGCTGTCAGGACCACTTAGCATCTAGATATGGAGACGAGAGAAGACAGAGAATGAAAGGGGAAACTTTTGAGCCAGGAGAAGGCCTCAAGGGCCAAAACCCTAAAAAAAGTCTGAAGTAGAAAGTCCTTTGTGCCTTAAAGGCACTATTTATAGCTGGTGATCGTAATTCTAAACTGTAGATCTCGTTATGCTACGCTGGCATGTAGCCCGACGATCTCGATATGTCAAGGATATGCAATCCTTCTCGAGGACTAAGAATGCATGCACCTGTCCTTTTGTCCTTTAGAGTCTCCTGCACTATGCCTACCATGGAGGACCGCACTACGCATTCTTCAAGGGTGATGAAACAGATTCACTTGGCTTCGGTCAAGAGAAGAACATAAAGGGGTACTGGAGCTTACATGTCGGCTAAGTGATGCACCTACCAGAAATGGCAATGTACTAAAGCACATTCAATGTCTAGAGCTAGACAAACGCTATAAAGTGGCTCTAAATATCAGTCGAACTCTAGAGAGTATGGATGCTGAATCCCTTAAACACTTGCGGTTATTGATGTTGAATCCATCAGACGTGGAGGATTCAAGATGTTGGATCCTTCAACGAACACTTGAGGTTACCCACTGGCCCCGTTTTCCTAGGAGTTTAAAATTAACCTGGTTTAATTTTAACCAGGCATATCACATCACACATAAAATTTAATATTAAAAATTAAATTTATTTCACATTCTACACGTATTACTAAAATAATAACTAACTTATATCACATCCCTCACAGATTCCAACATAATAACTAACTTTATATCACATCCCTCACATATCCCAACATAATAACTAACTTTATTTCACATCATTCACAACTTTTAATAAAAAAATATCTCTATCCAAATTTAATTTTAACTTTCTTAAATTTAACCTTATAAACAAACACACCCGTAATTTCTTCTTGCCTCATACGGCCATTATCGGCTGGGATTCCCAAGCTCTACTAAAGGCTTACTCTGAATCTGAGTGGCTAAATTTGCATGCCGAACCAAGCTTAGACTAAAAAGATGCCAATTTGTCTGGCTACAATACAAATAGTTGGAGATTGAGCAAGGATCCCATGTGTAAATAGAGGCAGACTACTTTCTTGAAATTTAGAGGGAGATTGTTTTTCAACTATAAGGGAAGGGAGGTATATCGCAATAAAGGAAGTTACTCACAATGTTAGCTATATTATATACAACATGATAAATTCATAAACGTTAGATTCTATTATTATGTATACATTTATAGCTAAACCTAATATTATATTTGAACTATTACAAAAATTTAGATGTCATATTGTTGAAATTTTATTTTGAAATCCCATGAGTAGCTAACAAAAATGGTCGATTGAAGATTAATTAAAACAAATAAGCTCCAATTGAATTATTTTAGCTCTTTTAATTGACCAAAATATGCAAATTTCCAACAACCATGGGATATCAATTGATGCGGAACGGGAAAAAAAATGCAAATGATATTTTATATTTATATTCAGTAAAATTGATTAGCAAATTATTTTAATTAAGAGAAAAATATTTTTTAGATAAATTATATGATAAATAAGATTTTTGAATCTCGTAAATTAAGATATTTTAAAATTAAAATTAAACCGGATCGTATGATAAATAAGATTTTATCAATTTAGATTAGGGCGTCAATTTAAATTCAATAAATCAGATTCGAGGTTCAGGAATTTAGGACAAACGTCTCACAATTAAATCCAACAGTAATTGACACACAAAGAAATATCGGGTCACACAATTAGAGCCAAATAAATAATCCAAGTCAAGCGAATAATTTGTGTTGAAATTAAATAATCAGCTTAGTTGGGTTCGGAAAAGAATTTACCAGTGATTTGAATTGAAGAAGAGTCACTAGCGATGAGGGTTAACTGATCTGGTTGCAGAAGGCCAAACGTCATGCACAAGGTTTGAGATGACCGAACCAGTGTGCACGATGTTACAAAAGGCAGAACAAGCGGGATCGAGATCAACGTCTTGGGCGATGACTGCTGGCCGGATGCGGGCAGTGACTGGCCGCAAGGCTGGAGCTGCGACTGCGGTGTTGCCGGCTCTCGTGGGTAGCTGGCAGGTCGACAGAGGCAAAGATGGTGCGAGCGGAGCGAGCTTCGAAGGTAGGTGAGTGCGCAATGTTTTTTTTTTATTTCTCTTTTTTTTTTTGAAAAATAGATAACTAGGCTAATTTGAGGATTCTCATCAAAGACTAACCCTGCCCTTTCCTTCAACGGAATAGCGATCCCTTAACCCGGATCTAGGCTCTGAGAAAACTCAAACATCATTTCATTCATCAAATGCTATTCTTTAATAATGCAAGGTGACCTCTTTATATAGAGAGATTCCATAAAGAAATTTGAAAATACAATATTGAATACAGAAAATAAAATACCAAAAAAATAAAATCAAATATGGAACTAATTCTGTTATAATAAAATAAAATCAGCTTCAAATATGGTAAGTCTTTCAAACCTCTCAAATATGCTCTGAATCAAATCAAATCAAATCTAAATAAAGATAATATGAAAATCTCTAATAGCTCTAATTAATTTGAATTTGAATTTTGATTCAGTACTTGACATCATCCTAGCCGTCTAATTCAATGTTGATTTGTGTCCCCACGAATTCTCCCTAGGTGGGAGGAACTCGACCCCGTCGAGCATGGGTCATGCGACTCATGCGTTTCCGAGTAGGTCAGATCATCTGTAAGCTTTGATCCTCCTGAAAAGGTAAAATTCTCCACCGAACTAAATATCACTAATAATTGAATTCAATTAAAATTACTTGCTCAACAAGTTTATTCAATTAGCTCTAAATAATTATTAAGGTGGATATTGGCTGTGGACACTCGTGAGTAAAGCTACACTCAAAAGGGAACAAAAGGCTATTGCTTCACAAGGTATCACTGTTGTGTCCTGATAACCAATAGATTTGAAATACTGAAAGTATCAACTATTCTCATGATCTAATAATAATATTCAAACTTATTCAGGTGACCCAATTTAATAAAAATTTTAAAATAAATTAAATTAGAGATTTAATTATCTTAAATTATCATAATAAAATATTTAAAAAACAATTCTACACTTAATTATAATAGCTCACCATTAAGTTTACTGATTTCATTTATTTTATAATATATAAATAAAGAAACTGATACATGCAATGAACTAAAATAAAATACAAATACTGACTAGACTCAAGCCTACGATATGAAAAAAAATTACATATATGAAAACTTGATTTATGACCTTACTAGTGCTACTGGATAATTAATTCTGATTATAGGCATGTGGAGAATAAGTTAGAATCACGAGAGATGCGGTTCCTAATAGGTGCCATAAAGTTCTCCAGAAATATTTGACGAACCGTACAACACACCAGTTAGATGTTACGTAGCCAACCACTCAATCTCATGCGTCATCTACCTATATTGGTCTATAGATGTCGAGTTTTTACAAAATCTAGGATATGCATAAGTATGCTTAACTAGATTGAATCTATTGACCTCATAATGATTGTGATGATTGTAGCCTATAATCATCTCAATGTGATCTATAGTGTCATCAATACAGTAATATGATTTAGTGGTTCTTATCGAATCTATGATCTACTTTTCTTTATGACTCAACTTTATGATTACTTTCTCAACTTGACTTTCAACTTACATCTTATAACTATCTTCCTCGTGCATCTCATCATCGTACTTCTCGTACTCCTCGGCTAAACTAGGATCTGCTATATAAATGGATATGAGTAACGAATCAAGTTCCAATGCTTTTGGAAGAATGAAGGTCTCTGTAGAGAATTCATTCAATACTTCTTTCAGAGAAAACTAGATTGGTCACCTATAGTCTCAATAGGTCTGGCAATAGAAGTAGGAACTGGAGTAAATGATACTAATCTAGGGTCATATTGTTTAGGAATTATAGAGTTAACTCTATGGGATGAAAGAGAATATCTCCTACATAAATAAATTTTGATTTCATCCCACGTCTCAAACGGCCTAAACGTACCCCACGGATATTGATTCTCCAAATCTCTAATATAATATTTTGCTTCACCAAGAAGCATTAATTTCGCATACTTAACCCTCTATAACTCGTTCCAACCACAATAATCAAAATAACGATCTAAATTATTTTTCCATTCTTTACATAAATAATCTGAATCACCAGAAAAATAGAAATTTTTCACGACTCCTTTTATTGATAGTCGATTATTAGGTGTGGATATGCGGTCGAACATTGCTATAAACTCAGATAATATAGTTTTTATTTTAGAGTTCATGCTCATACGATACTTATATTAGACTGCAATAAATAAAATTATAATGCAGAATATATAAAAATGATCAAATAAAATGCCCTAAACTAAACCATGCTCTGATACCAAGTTGATGTGGAACGGGAAAAAAAATTGTAAATGATATTTTATATTTATATTCAGCAAAATTGATTAGCAAAATATTTTTAATTAAGAGAAAAATATTTTTTAGATAAATTATATGATAAATAAGATTTTTAAATCCCGTAAATTAAGATATTTTAAAATTAAAATTAAACTGAATCGTATGATAAATAAGAATTTATTAATTTAAATTAAGGCGTCAATTTTAATTCAATAAATCAGATCCGAGATTCAGGAATTTAGGATAGACGTCTCACAGTTAAATCCAATAGTAATTGACACACAAAGAAATATCGGGTCACACAATTAGTGCCAAATAAATAATCCAAGCCAAGCGAATAATTTGAGTTGAAATCAAATAATCTGCTTAGTTGGGTTCGGGAAAAAATTAACCAGCAATTTTAATCGGAGAAGAGTCACTGGCGATGAGGGTTAACTGATCTAGTTGTAGAATGCCAAACGTCATGCACAAGGTTTGAGATGACCGAACCAGTGTGCACGATGTTACAAAAGGCGGAACAAGCGGGATCGAGATCAACGACTTGGGCAATGACTGCTGGCCGGATGCGGGCAGTGACTGGCCGCAAGGCTGGAGCTGCGGCTGCGGTGTTGCCGGCTCCCGTGGGTAGCTGGCAGGTCGACAGAGGCAAAGGCGGTGCGAGCGGAGCGAGCTTCAGAGGTAGGTGAGTCATCAGTGCGCAAAGATTTTTTTTATTTCTCTTTTTTTTTGAAAAATGAATAACAAGGCTAATTTGAGGATTCTCACCAAAGGCTAACCCTACCCTTTCCTTCACCGAAATATCGACCCCTTAACTCGGATCTAGACTCTGAGAAAACTCAAACATCATTTCATTCATCAAATGTTATTCTTTTACAATGCAAAGCGACCTCTTTATATAAAGAGATCCTATAAAAAAATTTGAAAATATAATATTGAATGCAGGAAATAAAATACCAAATACATAAAAGCAAATATGAAACTAATTCTATTATAATAAAATAAAATCAGCTCCAAATATGGTGAGTTTTTCAAACCTCTCAAATATGCTCTGAATCAAATCAAATCAAATCAAATCTAAATAAAGCTAATATAGAAATCTCTAATAGCTCTACTTAATTTGAATTTGAATTTTGATTCAGTACTTGACATCATCCTAGCCATCCAATTCAATGTTGATTTATGTCCCCACCATCAAAATTCTCAAAATTAGTAAGAAACAATATTGAGAAAAAGACTACGAAAATGGGTCGACCCGATCCCTAATTTGATTCAAAATGGCCAAAAGGTCAACTTAACAAAAAACCACCTAAAGTAGTAAAATTTTTGATCGTTTGATTAGCATTCCTAATGACATCAAATGATGCCCAGATTTGGAAGCTAAGACTGTGAGAGTAAGATACCCAAAGACCATCAAGAAATTTTGAAATCAAAGTTCATCTTGTCACATGATTCAATGACCAATTGGTGAACCATCAAGCTGAATCAACATGATTCAAGCAAATTGGATCATCAAAATTGGTCCAGCGAAACAATTAATAAACCCAATTTTGGGGAAACATGACCTAAAATAGGCTCAAAGAAGTGCTCAACATGAAAGTTAGTCCGCATGGACTTAGATGCCAAAGAAATGAAAGAATAAATAACTTAATAGTAATTTTCCCTTCAACCCTTAAATACCATTGCAGGATTCATTCTACAAAAGGGGGTTGTGGCAATGCAGGAAGAGAGAAAAAGGAGAAGACAAAAGAATGGTGGGGAAAACTTGAAAAACAGAAAAAATCTCTCTCCCTCTCTCTCTCTCTCATATTTGAGAAGACAAAAGAACGGTGGTAAGTTTCACCCATAAATCCAATGAGTCCATGCATCACAGAAATCTCAGCAAATTGCAATCCCACTTCATTAGGTTGCCTGCATCGTAAAAGGCTTATTATGAATCAGAATCATACCCTCTGAACTTGCCATACTTCCAACAAATGGAGAATAACCTATTGTTATTTTCTCTTTTCTACTTGATCTACATTGTGCTGTCTAACAAATTTTCCGTAATACTTCTCTATCGTACTCTAAACCCTCAAGTAGACATCAACCTAAATATGGGCAAATCTTCCCATCGATTACCAAAAGAGCCAATGGTACGTTGTCAAGCTTCCAGGTTTTTTAAAAAACTCCATATATCGTTGCCAATAGGGATGAACCAAGCTTTCAACAAGCTACTAGATGCTCATTCGTGTTTTTCATCAAGTTAAATAAATGAGCTCAAATGTATTTTTAACAATTCAACTCTTACATGAATAAGCTTCAACACATTAATATTCAACTCATTCATGTTCACGAACAATATATATTGTCGATGCACAAAACTAACGAGAGATAAAACAAACAATGTAAAAGAAAAAAACAAGGGCAATATCTATGTGGAAACACTAAGGGCAACAACTTTAAAAATACTCCATCAAAAAAAAAATTACAGAGCGAAGGATTCTTGCTTCTCGAATAGGATACCTCAAAGAACCTAGATTGAGGTTGAAATGTTAGGTGTACAATAAATGTCTTGGGACCAACAACTTTACAGATTTTTTACATAAATTCATAGCGAAGGGGTTATCATTGTCATAGTTCCATCAATCTTGTGTCAAGTACGACATTCTCGCTTTCAAGATCCAACAAGCAAATGTTTTTAATGCTTGTGGGCAATGCATTAACTCTTGAGTGATCAGGGTGCACTATTCGTACTGTCAACGAATACTCCTGGTTCTAGTGAGGCTTACGCAGTGCATTTAAGAATGGTAAGGTAGCTAATTCAGCTATTCGGTGTGGATCCTTCGTCTACACCTTCAAGGATGTCAACTTCCTGTTCTCACTTTAACCAGGTCATGCCATATGTAAGATCCAGCTCCAAAACCCATATCACAATGCAACACATATGAAAGTCATCAACATGCTCCTTTACGATAGACTTTCATTCTCTACCTATGTTATCACAACGCAACCCTAACAGCACAACCCTAACAGCAGGTTTTCATGCCTCCGAATAGTTGTTTCAATTCCTTGATTGTAGGCTTCCATGTTGTTATTACACCACTGCAGCAACAAGCTTCTTGTCTTTACTATGTTGTAACACTCTACCCCTAAATTTATGATGACTCTGAATTCTAGCATTTTAACCATCGTTCATGTCGTACCCCACCCCCTCTCACCACCTAGCCCCAACTTAGCCAAAAACTTGGTTAACTTTGGTCTAAGCCCTACATCAAACTTATGATGTCTACCACTTGAGAATAGGCTGTCAAGACCTTAGA
Source organism: Apostasia shenzhenica (assembly GCA_002786265.1). Classification (NCBI taxonomy): domain Eukaryota; kingdom Viridiplantae; phylum Streptophyta; class Magnoliopsida; order Asparagales; family Orchidaceae; genus Apostasia; species Apostasia shenzhenica. The sequence goes on from KZ454830.1 coordinate 219,141, forward strand.
TAAGTTTTCTTATAAAATAAATTAAGTACAATTTCCACATCACAAAAGGGCAAGTATCAATCTCATAATTGAATATAGAGAAAATCTGAGTTGATCAAACTGGTCAAAAGCCATGTGCCTATGATTTATTAAAAGTTCATCCTCCAAATTCATTAGGCAATCCCTAGACAAGGAAGCTTGTTCTCCTATAGGCTACGAAGCACGGATACGACACGAAAACACAGGGACATGACGCGACATGACACGGTGATACGAAAACATAAAACACAGACACGGCGTGACATGTCAAATATAATAATAATAAAATTAATAATTCACACTTAAAAAATACATAAAACATACTATAAACTTAAAATTTTAAGTATAAATAACTTGTGAATAACACTGAAGTCGCATAGAATCAAGATGAGAACTTGAGAATAAACGTTATCGACATTTAAGAAATTTGGGATGTAAATTTAGAGTTCACTTTACAAAGTAGGTGGGAAAAAAAGAAATACAATTTTGTTTGTCAGGATAATCAAAGTGAGCATGACAATAAAAGGAAGTAAGAGTTTTCAGTGTTGAAGATAAGAGAAAGATAAAGGTGAAGCTACAAAGTTTTACAATTGATTCATTTTCATAAGGCTTAAGGGCAACAAGGGAGAAAAAAATTTAATTTAGCTTCATTAGTTTAGAATTTTGACATATATTAGATAAAATTTTAATAATATTAATAAATAAATTTTTAATTTTATTAGATAAAATTTTAATAATAATAAAAAATTTAAATATTACTAAAAAATAAAGAGGAGATAGATATATCCATAAGTTTTATTAAAAAAATATAATATTAATAAAAAAATTAATATTAATATCAAATATATTCAATTCTATTTTATATGTATCTTAGAAGTGTCCTGTGCTTCAAAAATATAATACATCTCAGAAGTGTCCTAAAGAGTTCACGTGTGTTTAGGAAGTATCCTTTAATTTTTTTATATTATGTTATTAGGACACGCCACGTGGCGTGTCCGACACGGTGTCCCCGCGTGCCCTTGCGTGTCCCTGCGTGTTCATGTGTCCGACACGAACACAACGTAGTTGTTTGAAATGTTCATCCTTCATAGCCTACAGGCCACTCTATACAGCCTCAAATACTATTAGCTTAAATGAATCAACTTCATTTATTAAAATGATACAACTATAAGATCTTGACAAATTTCTTCCATTGACTCATCACAAGTAATGTCATCAATTTAGCTATTGATTCCCCTTTAATCATAAGTTTCATCATCCTACAAAGAGATTAATAACTAACAATGAGGGTTTGCACCTACAAGAAATCATCAATCCCCATAATCCTAAAAGTCTTAAAGGTATCCCTTTTAAGCTGAAAATATGTTCTTAATCTATCTCATAAGGAAAACTTCTTCAAATAAATGGACACGCCTATTACCTTCATTAAGACCCATAGCTAAAACACACACCAGTACATAAATATAATAATGGGATAATTACATACATACCACTAAAATTTAGTTATTTACATATCTAATACCCAAATTTTTAATATTACATATTAGCCACTAAAATTAAGCAATTATATAATAAAGATTATAATTTTCATACAATTTTAATGACTAATATGTAATATTAAATATTTAAGTGTCAAATATGTAAAATAGCTAACTTTTAATGGCATACATGTAATTTTTCATATAAAAGTTTAAGAATTAATATAAGAATATTATTATTTTTATATTTAACATCCAAATATTTAAATTATGCAATGAATTCTCAAATATTACATATTTAACATCCATGCATGAGTAAGTAATAGAGAAACCAAATCCGAGTTGTTAGAAAGATCTGAGGAAGTGCGAGGCCAAACCTAAAAAGAAATATTATTATAGTGGAGACAATATGTCAATAACAGACGGATAAGAATATCTATACCCGTGTAGAAAATGTAATCATGTGTTCCAATAAAATCCCTAGTCCACGTAGTGAATAAAGGCTCATTGCTCCTGGGGTTCATCTTCCTTCGTTGATTCTCTAAATCAGAACTCATCCCAGCCTTCAATGAAAATGATGAATATGCACTGACCTAAAACATCCAAAAACCATTTAAGAAACATTACAACTGAAAGTTAAGCACTTTAAACAAGTAAAACCATATATCAAGTATATTTAATTTAAACAAGTTAAATATTTACGAAAAATTAAACAAACAATGAAAAATATTCAAACACAAATAAGAAAAATGTGTAGTTCGAGAATTTTAAACAAACATACCAATGAAAGTTGGTGGTTGACTTTTTTTATAAGACGCAATATTCCAAGGGGATCTATTGCCATGTCTGGATGCAAAAGATCCACTTTGCCCATCGTAAGCAATGAATGTGGTGTACTACATCCGAAAAGTACTATCATTTTAGACTTCAAAATATTTACAGAAGAAAGGTGCATTATAAATAAAATTTCATCGAGGGCCAAACTTGCGGACCATTTTGAATTAGCTAATCACATCAAATGCAACATCTGTTCTTAATTCTAACTTAAAATAGCTTTGCGTAAAACCTCAAAAATACTTATGCCAGACCTCCTTTTCATTTTATTCGGTTGACCAAAATAATATCTACTAAATTTTAGTGATTTTATTCTACTCAATAATTTTTCAAATAGATATCAAACCTCCAAAAAAATAAAAGCTAATGCAAGACAATTAAAATGTAAATGCCCAAAGATAATGTGAGAAAATATAATTTTTAATGTACATAAGAGATTATAGATTTCAAATGAGAAATTATTATAAAATCAACAAAAATTTTACCTAAATTTATTTATATTAAAAATAAAGAACACTTCAAATCGCGAGAAGTAAGTCAATTTCAAATCTAAATAAATTCAGTAAACGCCAAGTAAGAATTTTTCAAGTTAAATTAAGATAGTAAATGAAATTCAATAAGTTAAATCTAGAATTTTAAAAAATAAATTAGGTCTGATTTTAATTTTATTCAAGCAATAATTTCGCTCAATCAAACTGAAAGATGCATTAATAAATCAAATAAAATAATCTAATAAGAAAACCTATCAAATTAAAATCACATGCAAATTACTAATAAGTCCTTACAATTTATTTATAATTAAATTTTGGTCCATATTTTCTTAAAATCCATTATTCAAGTACCTAAATTTAGGGATAAATAGCTGACTAGGTATTAACTTATAAGATATCAATTTGATGCACCATGATGAATTGAGATTTGATTTAAGTTGTACATAGCACTTAGTTTGAAATGACATTAGTTAAGCACTCTGTAACCATTACAGCTGATTAAAGCCATATATGGCCCCGTTTGTTTAGGAGTTTAAAATTAACCTGGTTTAATTTTAACCAGGCATATCACATCACACATAAAATTTAATATTAAAAATTAAATTTATTTCACATCCTACACATATTACTAAAATAATAACTAACTTATATCACATCCCTCACATATTCCAACATAATAACTAACTTTATATCACATCCCTCACATATTCCAATATAATAACTAACTTTATATCACATCATTCACAACTTTCAATAAAAAAAATATCTCCATCCAAATTTAATTTTAACCTTCTTAAATTTAACCTTACAAACAAACACCCATAGAAATGATAAATACTTGTTGCATAAGAATCATAATGAAATATTATTAGCAATCCTAGAGGACTAGTAAAATGAGTAAATTGGGATTCATGTGAAAGACAAATATACAGGCATGTGAAAGGACCAAATTTTGATATTGTGAAACAAAATATTGAAACGTGTATTCAAAGTTTAAAGTACGACAATGGATATTAAGGTAAGGTTTCTCACGGGTATTATATTCATGCTCTTAGCTCGAGCATATTATGCCATACTTGATCATGTGACTACGATTCACATGATCCAGGGGCGACATAAGGGTCATTGTCGCATTCGGTCACTTGAAGATGAGACTTCCTACCCCATAGCAAATATAATTCACTAGTGATGTACGGATTATCAAAACATACAGGTTACGTAGAAGAGATATATGTAAAAGAACAATTAACACGTAATTTGAGAAACCAAGATCCGAAAGTAAAAGTTATTACATAAGAAATGGATTAATACGTGAACTTGATTTCAGTAATAATTTTTCTTCATGTATATTTTAATACAAATACAATATATACAATAAGGTCATTTACCATATGTTTGTGTCATAACATGTCTGTGAATGACATCAAGATAATTATGTAAGATGACATGCATGCTTGTGCAATATTTATTTGAGTATTCAATGCTAATTGATGTTATATATTTATTTCTATTATCTTGCTTATTTGGACTCTGAGTTTCGCTTATCGAGTCTGTCCTAATAGACTCCAGTAAGAAACATGACAGGTTTAGCACAATACAAAGGGCAAGAGAGAGTAACCGATAAAGATTATATTAAAAAAACTTGAGATTGTGAATTAAGTGATCTTATAAAATTATTTTCAGTTAATATAATCAAGTATAGAGATCAAAATACAAATATATTACATATTACAAACAGCAAATGAAAATACAATAGATAAAAAATTAGAAGTAATAGAATTTTAGCCCTAACACCTCGAACATTAGTAATATTGACGCATTAATAGAAAGATTAAAGTTACTGGTAGTTCGGATGTTACATCTGGAATTGCCACCAGCCAAACCTTGTGACAAAATCCATGCATTGACTCCGATTAGCCTTGAACCACTACTACATCAAACGCTAATTGCCCTAGTCATGCTTGGATCCCAACCACTCATAATTGTGGTTAGAGCTTCAAACTCCACCAGCAACTTGCCTCATCACCGACAACCCCACCATTCGCCCCATCGCCGACAACCCCATAAACACCATGACTTGCAACAAACTAACCGTTTTGTGTGCAACCATCACTTAAGCTTGAGTCAAGTCATGATCGCCCGCGATGGCCAAACCAACATGCGAGAGACCCAAACACAGCTTCATCACTTGAACTAGGCCTAACCTTCGTAGGTCATCTCGAGTCTGTGAGCGACGTGTAGCAATCACCTTCATGGTTCATTTTTCCTTAACTAGCTCTTATGTGTGACCTTATATTATTGAGTGCAACATTAATCATTCATAGTTTATATTGTGAGAACTTGAATCATGTTTCGCTTTGTCTAGCTTACTGAACACAAAGTTTTGCCCTAATCTGATTTGATAATTCCTCAAGTACCATTGATGCAGTTAATATAAAATTTTGATGAATTATATTCACGAGATTGAAAATTTCTTAGTTGTTGCAAAATTAAATTTCAAAATTTTACATTGGTCTAAAATAATCTGCTATTCAAACTTATACATCTCTATACTAATATTTACAATCACTTGTCTTGCATTAGCTTCACAAGTTAGACGCTTTCAACACAGGATTTTGTGAAATGAATAAGGTGTCTAGATTTTTGTTTCACAAGTTAGAATTTTAACTTCTTAGAGTTAGAACTTTTAATGTCTAGATTTTTGTTTGTTTAAATATCATGTCTAACTCACCAGAAATTGTGACAGATAATGTGAATTGTGTGTCCAACTATGTTGCTAATGTTATTCTACTGCGGATAGATTAAATAGTTGGATACCCATGATGTATTCACTTTATCTTATTGTGGTAGCTTTGACTCTTTTGATTTCTTATTCCCAATTCTCATTGTACATTATTGTATATTTGCTCACTTGTGAAATTCTTACTTTCATGCCTTGTTCATTCTTCATGACAGATTTAACTTTAAGGCCCCGTTTGTCTAGAAGTTTAAAATTAACTTGGTTTAATTTTAACCGGGCATATCACATCACACATAAATTTTAATATTAAAAATTAAACTTATTTCACATCCTACACATATTACTAAAATAATAACTAACTTATATCACATCCTCACATATTCCAACATAATAACTAACTTTATATCACATCCCTCACATATCCCAACATAATAACTAACTTTATTTCACATCATTCACAACTTTCAATAAAAAAATATCTCTATCCAAATTTAATTTTAACCTTCTTAAATTTAACCTTACAAACAAACACACCCTAAAGGGAAGGTCCACTCAACTAAAGCCTGCTTAGCCTTGATTGAGGGGGAGTGTCTCCATTCAGGGGGACATTATTGGATCCCCCTTGTTATAGTATTTTAGTATTTAGCAACTAATTTAAGTTAATCATTCACTAACAAATGTGTTTAAGTTTGTTAATTTCAGGCACAGAAACTAGGACCCCCTTGTCATCGAATTCGAAAATGCAAGCGTGGAGTTGATTGAGATATAATGAAAAACTTGGAACTAGAAGACTTCTTTTCACCTTTGTTTTATCTTCAATTGTTATAATTATTGTAATTCTCTCACTGATTTTATCTTGTGTTGCTCGAGTTGAATGGATGGATAATTAGGCACCTAATCCATTGTTGTCTCAACTTTCAGTCTTTGATTAATCAGTTGGTCAATCATAATTGCTCGATCGATCAGAGGCAATGAATTAGTAATGTTGATCGATCAGGAAAAAAAGAATTGTCTCAAGTGGTGAAGCAAGTTTGATTGATCAAAAACAAGAAGCGTCCTAGGTTTTGGCATTGTTTTAGCTTTTCAAAAATATTGAATTTCATAGTTACATAAAAACTTCTTTCAAAAGCTATTTATTCTGTTTCGCAAACTACTGTAAAAAGCTACTGTCAAAAGTAATATTATTTAATAAAAATTGCTATGTTATATGGCAAAATTATATTTTTGACCAAATTAGACATGCATAAGATAATTTTAATTACATCTATATTTGATTAAAATAATAATTATATATTAATAATATATATATAATTATGTGTATATTATTATCTTTATGATTAAAAATTTATAAGCATATTTTTTATAATATTTATTTTAATTTTAAATATCATTATTATATGTATATTTTATTTATAAATAATAATTACATTTATATTATTAATAGATATTTGAAATATATGTACAATCTTTATAAAAAAATAAATATTAAATAATCAATGCATATATTATATTAATTATATTACTTTATTTAATTTAATATCAAATATTATTAGTTAATATTATAAAAAATAGTTAAAGATAATTTTATCTTTAAATTTCCAAAGGCTAAAACAATTTTTTAAAAAATATTTTTTTTAAGTTTTTAAAGGCTGAAACTTTTTAAAAAGCTATTTTACTAAATGTATATTTTGGTTTTTGGTTTTTAGCAATATCAAGAGTTCTTTTTTTTTTTTGAAAAGCTTTCTCAAAGAACTCTTAGCTTGATCGATCTAGCACAAAGCACTAGTTGGCGCTGCTGCAGGTTTTGATCAATCAAAGATAGTTGATCGATTAGGTGGGTCAATCAAACCTGCTATGAAATTAGCCATTAGACTCCAACGATTAGTGCCTGAATATGATTGTAACCTCCAGGTATTTAGTTTTATCATATTTCATTAATATTCTTAATTAAATTATTTGTGTATTAACAATTAAAATATATGTGTGAATAATTTTGTATGTTTGATTAAGCTTGAAATTTTGCTCCAAATGAGATTATTTAAAAATAAAAAGAGATGGATTCCCTTAACTAAGCTTAATTAGATGTAATTAGACCCCTTGTTAGCTTTAATTGAGGGGAGATAGGGCAGGTTATCAACAAAGCATTTTATGATATTAACTAGTGAACACTTGGCAAGCACTTGAAATTAGAATTCATGAAAGAAGCCATTTATCTGGATTAAAAAATATATATATAAAATAATAATAATAATTTAACTATTTTCCTTTCCTTTTCCAGCCGCTCAAGGGGGAGGAGAGGAGGAATTTCAGCAAGCGTTATTAAATATTTAAAACAAAGCATGAGTAATCCCTCATCTCTTTCTCATCTCAGTCCCATTTTCTTCTTCTTGTTGTCAGTAGAGAGGAGTGAGTGAGGGCAATGCGTTAGTGCTTGGATAGCATTCATTGGAGAAGAGAAAAGGGGCTGCTCCATCCATACATTCAGATCCATACATTCAGCTTAACTACTTTATTTTCTTCATCTTGGATTAGCATTTAGAGAGAATTTGGAGAAAGAGAAGAAACTTCTTTCATCCATGACTAATCGAAGGTAGGCTCTAGTTTTAGCAAGTAGTATAAATACCAAAGTTTATCAAATAATTTTAGAAATTTGAACTATATATATTTGCATTTATGAATTAATTGGCAATTTACTTATTTTCTTCTTCAGAATTTCTAATAAATTTAACCATGTTGAATAGTTAGAACTCCATTGAAATTCCTTACAAATTCTTAATATGTGAAGGTTACCATGGCCAACTAACAAAATAATATTTATGTTGAAGCTTGTTGTTTATAATTATTGATATTAATGGCTGAATGAATATCATAGGGATCAATTTTAGTAGAAATTATTAGTGATTATTTAATTATTTGTGACATGCTATATTTCATGCTTAAATATAGATAAGTTTATTATGTGTAGCTTGCTATTCCTTGAATTTTCTGTGTTACGTTTGTAGAGTGTAACCTATATAATTAAAATGATTTAAAATTTACATATGACATATATATATTGTTAGCCTGCTCGGTCTAGTAGTATTTGACTATAAGGGGTATTGGAATGAAGTGAGAAGCTCAAACATTCAAATTTGCGCATTAATTGCAAGTTTAAGTATGGACAATGTATGGGCTCCGAAACTTGACTTGTTAACTAAACTAATATATGGTGCATGATTTTAAAGTATGACAATAGATATTAAAAAGAATAACAAATTTCTTGTTGCATTTATGTCCCTGCCTTAACTTGAATTTAGGGGATAATGATCCCCAACTTGGCATTGAGGGCTAGGACACTACGGTTCAATGTATGAAAAAAACATCTGAGACGTAAACTAAGAAACCAGGGCCCTATCACCTAAAATTTGACTAATAGCTAAAAAATTAAAAATTATTCGTGCATTTAAAATTAGCATTCATATGCATTTTATTATGATTCTTACATTTGCACAAGTTTCTACTTTTGATGTTAATGGTGATGTAGTTAATATTGTATGTCTGCTAGCAATTTTTTTTTTATCTAGCTTGTTAGAGCTAGTGTCTACTCAACCTGAGGTTGGATGGTTGATGCCTATTTTGGCAGGTACTGCTACTCAAGAAGATCGGGGAAAAGGGAAGACGGGCGAATAGGAATTGTTTTAGTTGTGATTTTCTTTTATTATTTTTGATGTTAATCTTTGTACCTTTGGAAGACTTATGAAATATTAACTTTTGATATCTCATATGTGCTGTATAAAACAGACTTGAACATTTATTACTGTTAACACGTGGTTCTAACGCTGCATCTCAGCCGTACACCCGGCTCCTTGGGGAAACTAACCCTTTATTACAATAATTGCTCTCTCGCAGGTCTCAACCCTCGGCCATGACGATTCAGCCTTCCACAAATCTCGTCAATGCGGATTGGGCTACAATGTCACCAAACATCGGGGACAACCTATCCCAGCTCTCCCCAAACATCGAGGACGACCTATCCCAGCTCTCCCCAAACATCGGGGACGATGTATCCACAAACATCGGTTATGAGGTTTAACACCGTCAAGCACGAGAATTGGCTGATCTAATCATCCATTGCCCTTCTAGAAGAGCTATGCCTTTGGTTCCGAAGATCAGATCTTGCAATAGCATCGGCATCGATATATAGCCCAAGCCGTAGCTGTCAAACCCCTCTAGACTGACACCGTACAATTCGTACAGGCCTCGCTGCCCTACCCTGTACACAATCCGTACCAGGAGTGCGCTGCCACAGCTAAAGTCAAATCACCGGAGAGGAGAAGCCGCCCTCCTGACAAGACAACTCTAGCTTGCCCTATACTCGCGGTTTGCAAACTGCCATTGCAAGCTAACTATAAATACCCTGAACAAGCTTCAGGCGAGAAGGTTGAATTCGTCGAACCTCTTCTCCCCCATTGTTTTCACCCTTGTACTGAGCCCAAGCGGCTCTCCTTCTTGAGATATAGTGGAACGCATCAAGCTGATTCGGTGAACGTAGGGGATTTCCTCCCTGAACCACCTTAAACTTTTGTGTACTCTTCTGGGCTTATTCTTCCTCATTTGAGCCTTAATCATCAGGCTTAGCCTAGTGAGTAAGCCCTAATTACCCAAGAATAGCTTGGGAATTCTTTCTTCTTTATAAGAATACAAAATGAAATCGAGAAGGAGAAGAATTTCAACAAAATATTTAACAAATAAGCACAAAGGAACAACTCACTTTTTCCTTCAAAGATTGAGGTCGTATACAAGAGACAGGGAGGATGAGCACTTGAGCACAAATCGCCTTAATCACTTGCTTAATCTTCTTTCAATTGTTCTTTGATCGTAAGAGTTTTAGGAGTTGCTGTGGTGGTTGGCAGTTATTAATTGTCAAAAATGTCAAGAAAAAACTCCCACTAGCAGCCAAAATCCTTAAATAGAGTTGGCTTTAATGCCTATTTTCGCAGAATACTAAAAACTTCATATCCTTTGTCACGACCTCAACCCGACATCTATGCCCAATGCAGCGGATCAATTAATTAACAGGGCTCGATACCGAGTAGCGTGACAGAGTAAACTAGTTTGATAACAGAACTTTAATCTAGGAATAAACTGACAAACAAAACTTTACATAAACAACTAGTCTAGATTATCAAGAATAATAAATTTCACATAATTGTCAACCACAAAATCTAATCACACCAGTAATATGTTGATGTGAGAAGGAGGAGTCCCAAGAGATAGTAGCATGCAGAGAGTTAGTTAAAGCCTTTTGAGTTGCAGATCAAATTGTTGTACGGGTTTCTCTATCTTAGATCAAATGAGTGATTCATATATTGTTAGATAGATAGATAGATATGTTTGGGTGGATTAGGCTCGAAGATAAGCCAAACTATGTTAAATCTGTGTTCTTGCATTTTGATAACTTGTTGGTTCTGCTCTTTATACTATTGTTCTATTGTTATTATTGTCGCATTCATTTTGTATAATTAAGTAAATTAAATTAATTAAAGTTTTAATTAGGGGTCACCTACCTCTAGACTCATACCAATCCTACATGTTTTACCATAAAACAACAACAAACAGAGATGAAATATTATATATATTACAGTGAAATCTTACAAAATTATAGATTTTTATACTTTTTTTAAATAAAATCGCATTATATTTCAAATCTTGACCCATAAAATCATAACTTATAATCCAAAACATTAAATCATATGCCCTAAATTACTTTAATATTAAAGAGTAAATCCTAGATCCTAACTTAAGTCTTAGATTGATTAGAGAATATTTTAAGGAGATTTTAATTTTTTTTTAAGATAAAAAAAATTATTTTAATATTACTATGTGAAATGAAATTATTTTATTATTAAGAATTATGATAGATACAAAATAAAGTAAATTTTTTTTATTGAAGTACGTATAAGATGTGAAATAAAATTTAATTTTTAATATTTAAATTTATGTATAATGTGAAATAAATATATAATATTGATGAAAGTATTTTTTAAAGGAATTGAAGGTTTTTTAGGCTTGAACTACAAATAAGGCTTAAACTTTAATACTACAAAAATCATTTGTTTTGTAAATTAGCTATATATAACAATCTATCATTATCCAACTTTAAAATCCACCGATAAGCTGCTGTCAAAGGTGAAAAGAGCCTGGAGCAGATTTTACATTGACAAAAGAGCCAAGCCATCAAAAACCACTATGACCCTCCTTTGTTATGATGGACTGCAGCCATGCACCATATCTGAAGTGCGAGGACCCCTAGAGTCCACCACTGACCACATGGACTCTAAGGACTATAGCAACCCTAGATTGCTTAGACGTTGTCCAAGGAAAACTTGACTACACCCTATGGAGCTGGGATCCCATTAGCCAATGTGACTATAGTAATCCCCCCATCTCACTAAGATCCTTCCCCCCCTCAAGGTGAATCAAAGTCAACTTTGATAGCTCTATACAAGCAAACGGCGAGATTGGTGCAGCAGCAGTTCTTTGTAACCACCAGGAAGTCTTCACGAGAGCAGTCAAGGCAGCGAAGATCAGAAGGACTCTAGAAGCGACAAGACTGGCTAGTATCTAGGCAAATAGAGCACAAGACGTTTAGTTAGATGGTGATTCTACCGCCGTTATAGGAGACATCCTACTTTCATTACATGTATACAGATCTGCCAACAAAGTGGCTGACTTTGTAATCTCTTCAGCTTGCATAACTGATAAAGAATGCCTTTGGGTTCACTACTATTGTACTTGATGTACCTACTTTGCTTTTCATAATATCTTTAGGTTCGATTGAGTTTCAGAAAATCTACTTTAAACTAAATCAAGTGAGATGAAAGTCACTATTGTTAACTTGTGTGAATCATATGTAATAGAATAAAGTTTATGATAATGCATCAATAATTTAATTTATTATTTTTAAAAAAATGCTATGTGAAAAATGTAATTTTATAAGGTTTTGATATGATATACATAATATTTTATTTTTGATAATAAAACATGCAATTTTTAATAATAAAAGTGTCCTCCTTGTAAGTCTCCCAATAATAAAATAAAAGATAAATAATCTACAATCATCATTAACCATGATCCTATCCGAACCATCAATTATCAAAAATGTCCCAATCACTACCCTTTTAATATCCCCTCACTACCAAGTTTTGTAGCTAACAATCTATCATTATCCAACTCCAGATTACTAATAAAGCAAATTTAATTATTGTTTTTGTAAAATATTCCTTTTAAGACAAGTCATTATTTTCTCACAGAAATCTTAAGAAAACTTTAAAAACTTCAAAATTTTCATCCACAAAAAACAAGTAGCACAAATGTGTAAGCCATTACCTTCCTGGAACTGAACTAAAATCCCCACAGATCAAGACAGGTATAGCACCAGTAGAAGAAATTTTTTCCAGCCCTCTTAAAAGGGTGTGCACCTGAAGCAGTTACATAATCGCTTATGTAAAGGAAAGAATCGAGCAAATTGTGAGTCAAAGTTTCTTTAATGATAACCTGCCAGAGCTTAACATCATTACAATCTTGATGAACGTTTACCTGTGTATTTGCCTGAAAATAATAGAAAATCAAAAGTGAATCCAAATAGTTAGAGCGGGAGTAGCCATAAGTGTAGTACTTATATCCTATGAATCAGCTACGATACATACATACATACATACAAACATACTGATGCGGAAAACCGCACTCTAAGTTGATGCGGGACGGAAAAGATAAGTTGGCTAGAGTTTAGAAGGTGGAGGAAAATATGAAAAAAAATGCAGGTAACTGAGACTTCTAGGATTCTCACCTGAGGTTTTCCCTGCTTATCCCTTCCGGAATATCGATCCCTTCTAAAATCTATAAACTAATACATTCCAAGGTCACTTGCATACAAAGCAATTTTCATTCATTCATTAATCCATCAAAATAAGTATAGATTTAAGCCTATTTATAAGCAAATAAAGCAAAATAAAAATCTTATAAAAAAGAAAAAAAATGGTAGATAATTATGACGCTAACAAATTATCCAGATGAGATTATTCTAACTAATTTAAATTGATTAAATCTATCCATTTAAATGGTATTATCCAATATGACTAAATCAATTTGAATAAAACTTAATTTAGATAAACCTAACAAATTTAAATCCAAATATATATTAATCTGCATCATATATCAAAAGGCATGCTATGAAATCCAATTTAAATCATCTATCATTTGGATGTCCCTATCACAAGATTCACTTACCATTGAAATATTTCTATGGCCCTGTTTGGTAACAGGATAAAATTCATGGCTAATTTTAGTTATGGCTAAAATCTTAAATTTATTTAAAAAAAACTTTAAAAATTATTTTATATCTCATTCTACACAAATTTCAACTTTAAGCAATCATTTTATTTCACATCCAACACAATTCTCAACAAATCAATCATTTATTTCATATCCAATATAATTTTTAATATCACTCACTCATTTCATTTCAATCATACACGTTTTACGAAAATAGTGAAAAAATCCAACTAAATTATCCTTTTTATCTTTTTACCAAATGAAGCCTATATATTATGTGTCTTAAGTAATAAAAGTGGTGGTCTAGGGTTACATAAGCTGAATTAGAACTATTACTAAGAAAGAACAAACAACAGAAGAAAATTCCGGACAGAACTTGGCATTGTAGTAATAGGATACAGGTAGTTAACAATACCAGTGCTGTGGTAGCAATAGCAGAACACCATGATCACGAAGATAAACAACAAAATAACTTAATAGTGCATGTCATCAATCCACAAGGTGTAACTAGCAAAAGTGTCATTTATAGCCCATTCATTAAAAAAATTGCCACTGCAAACAACATTACAACCACAGAAGCAACGCTCAATTCAGTAACAATCTCTCTTAAACACTCAGTAACCAGTCATTGTTTATTAACAAAAAGGGAATTTTGTTTCCTTCCACACAACCTCGAGAATGCTAAGTCATTTTCATTGAACAAGATTCACGTCAGATGATCTCCAATCAAAACTTCTATGCCTAGTTTACTGATAAATATCAGGAAAAATTGGAAGTGCCAGTTGTCTACTTTAGAGAGAACAGAAAATAAGTAATCTTTAAAAATTAATTTGATTCATAGAACAAAGGAGAAGTATTGAACATCTTCCCATATCATAACAACAAAAGAAAATAGCAAAGAAATGCCTGACCGTGCAATTAACAGAAGAGCAAATAGGTCACAATTGTCTCACCACACAAAGAAGATGCCTTGTGTGACCATAGTTAGGGAGTTTGGGTTCCAAGACAACGAGCAAAGCAATATTGTCCTATAATCATGTAAGATAAACATTTTCATCAGAAAACGAGTTTGCAATTTAAACACATGAATTCTAAGATGAAGCTGAGACAGCAACCTCAATCAATCGGTTTAAAACAAGTTCTTTATGATCAGGTTGGATCACAGCATTAGACAACAATTTTGCAGCTTCATTAAACTCAACCTGAATCCAAGGTAAACAAGTTCAGCAGACAAGATGAACATAGCTGACACTAAAACAAATGTAGAACAAAGCTAACCTCATATTTTTTAAAACAAGAAAACCGTTCCTTGCGAAAAAATGTAGCGCAGCCATCAATACGATCTGGATTTCCATTATCAATCTGAAAAAAAAAATAAAGAAAAAAATAAATATTTTCTTAAAATCAGAGTAATTTTTAGGAAAATACTAAGCTTCAAAAATTATCAGAAACAAACAAACCTTTGTTGTTTTTTTCTTGTAAAGACCATCATACCCATGCTTACTAAGCTCTGGAGCAAAAAAATCCTTAAAATGATTGCTTTGAACCTATAATTTTGATATTTTGTTTGTTAAATGATCAAAACTAAAATAGTGTTCTCATATCTCAAAAAGACAAAGTCATAGTCTCCTCACAAATATGAGAATGACTAGAAAAAAATATAATTAAAAATATGTCAATCCTTCAATCTTCCTATCGCAATCTTACAAAATTTCTTTAAAAACAAAATCTTTCCGGTAAATCCCATCAAATGAAAAAACTGGAGATTCTTGATAAGAAAATTTCACAGAGATATTCCCAGCAAATGAAAAAACTGAACTGAATTTCTGAAAAAAGCAATGAAGAAACAAATGAAAAAATTATTCTTCTCAGGCAAGAACAATAAACCTAACAAAATCCAGGAATATAGGGCCATTAAACGGTTTGTTTTATCACCTCTTGAAGACAAATTATGTCAACATTGTATCCAACAATTTCTTTCAATAAATTTTGTCTCCGATAGGACCAAGAAAGGGCCCAAGAAGGACAGTATCCATATTTGTCAGTTGCAGCATAATGATCAGCCAGAATATTATAGGACAGAACTCTAAATTTAAGTGTCCTTTCATCAGTATCCGTATTCCCCTGAAAATCAGCACCACTGACTCTAATCATGCGACGAGGAGAGGGAGACGGTGCTGTAATTACACATGACGTTGTGATTGTGCTCACATTTCCAACAGGTAATCTAGTCTGAGCATCTACTGGTACACATTCAAACTTCAGCACATGCCCAATGTCATCAGCACTAGGAATATAGGTTCTAGAGCGTCCAACTTCAAAACAAGTATCACCTAGACTCCTTTCTGAAATATGGCTGCTAAATCTTCCAAGAGACTGTTCTTCCTCATTTCCATTTGCAATCATGGAATTGGTAGCTGGATCATGCATAACAAGATGATGCTGCCAAGCATCTGAGAAACACCTGGTAGAACAATGGAAAGTCTTAGCAGAAGGTACTCTTGCCTTGAGACAAACCACGCATTGCAATGTTGCTCTCTCAGTTGGATGAATACTACAGACAGCAAATTTCCCATTTGTTTGAATGCGATGCCTGCAAATAGGATGATATGATCAGATCAAGGTAAAATGCTTCAATAGTTACCGATCACCGGCAGCTTCTTCCTCTCTTCTTTATCTCTAACTAACTCCTGATAGTTCACATCTCTCAACATTCCAAACAACACAAATCACCAAGTACGCAAGAACTCAAGAGAAATTGATCAAATCATAACGAAATGAAACTTCGCATGTCAAACAGACAATAATAAAAAAAGTTGACATTTAAGTGTTGCGAGGGATGATGCTTAAGAGAATTCTAATGTGATGAGTGTAATATGGGTACACTTTGTAATTTTTCCTTGGGTATAAATACTTAATAAAGTTTAGGCTTGCAAGAAGCAACCAAGTTTCAGCAACTTGGCATCCGAGCTAGCCGCAACACCTCCTTTGCACCGCGTTCGCAACCACCGACCCTCCCTTCTCTTCTTGCTTGTAGTCATCGTCGTCGCCCGGCCTTGACGACACCGCTTAAGGGCCTCTTTGCCGAAGCTGGGGAAGAGTCTTCTCCCTCCGCAGTTGCGAAAGCAAAGAAGGCAAAAACCTGCTCTTTGCAGCCTTAGGGCAGCTTCCTCTCAGCCATCGAAGGCTACCTCCTCATCGTCACCTTAGGGCGGCTTTCCCTTCGACGTTGGTGTGCGGCCTCTCACGTTGCGTTGTCGCAGCATTATTAAATTGCATTATTGCGGCCTCCCCTAACAGTAGGATCATATCTTTTACAGGCAGAATTAAATTTTAACTACCTGCCATGAACTCTTTTGTTTGTCAATAACAATTTCCTTCTTCAGCTTGTTGATCTTATGTGAGCTTTGAAAATATTCACTATGACTGAAAGTGAAGACAAAGGAAAGAACGTGATTTTTCTCATTGTAGTTCGCTCCAAAAGTGCAATGGAGAACCCAACTATACAGAAACTGGATGGGCCTCGAACTTATCATCAATGATCTCATTCCATTATGTTCTTTTTGAAGTCTCACGGCCTACAAGGGCATGTTATAGGAGCTAAGCCTATGCCAAGCCCAAACGATGATCAATATGCCCAGTGGGTGTCAGAGAATTTGCAAATTGTCACTTGGCTTCTTCACTCGATGACTCCAGATATTAATTATCTTATTTCTTTTTGTGATATTACAAGATAGATGTGGGATGCAGCGTCACAAACCTATTCTCAAAAAGGCAATATTGCCCAAGGCTATGAACTTCAATGCATGGTTTAAGAACTTCGACAAGGTAAGATAACTATGACTGCTTAGGTTGCTGAGCTAAGGCGTCTGTGGGTTGAGATTGATTCCCTATGCACCTTTTTGCCAACGAATGCACAAAATATTGTAGCCTTTCAAAGATACATAAAGAGGGAACGAATCTTCCATTTTTTATCAATGTTAAATCTCGATTACGACCACATTAGAAGTCAGATTCTTGCTAGAATTGGTGAAGCGCCATCACTTCAAGAGATCTTTTCAACTGTGTTGAATGAGAATACATGTAGACATATTATGCCTACTAGGGGGTCAGTTGGGTCAGCATTAGTTGTCATTCCAAAAAAAGAAGAGAAGGAGCTTATTAAGTGTGAGTACTACAAAAAGGCTGGGCATATCCGCAGCAGTTGCTGGCAACTATATGAGAGACCATATCATAGACAGGGACGAGGTGGACGAGGTAGTAGTCGTGGACATGGTCAGACCCACTTCTCTGAGCACCATAAAGCCTCACTTGGTTCAAGTTTTTTTTTGGACAAGAGAAAAAATAGTTTATTTTTTAAATTTAAAAGAAAAGTAATTATTTTTAATATTGAAAAGTGTACTATATATGAAATAAAATTAATTCTAATATTCATATTTGTATTGAATGTGAAATAAAGTTGATTTTATAGTTAAAGTTTGTGTTGAGTCAAAAAAATACCTCCAACCAAACAAAGCCTAAGAGTCACAATGGTTATAGCAAAGATTTAGTTTAACACCTTCCGATCATCCTACTCTCAGTTCTTATTTTGCACAGTCAGGTACATTGTTGAGTGCATATCTTAGTAGTAATTATAACCCAATTACACCTTGGATAATTGATTCAAGTGTCACTAACCATATAACAGGAATATCTATTATATTCACTTCCTATGTCCCTTGTTCAAGTAAAAATAAAGTTCATATTACTAATGGCTCTTTTACTGGTAAGTGTTGTTAGATGCACATCATCTCTTAGTCTTCCATCAGTATTACATGTTCCTAGTTTTCCTACAAATTTATTATCTATCAATTCTATTACTAAAAATCTTAAGTATAAAGTGACAATTTTTTTCCTTCTCATTGTGTCTTACAAAGGCTATCAATGGCAAAGATGATTACAGTTGGTAAAATGAGCAATGATTTATATCCATTGGATGAATTTGAGTTGAGTGGTGGGCAGAAAGTGTTGATGGCACCTACATTATCAAGAGATGCAATTAGTACTCTTTTGTTATAGCATCGTAGGTTAGGACATCTTTCTTCTGTAGCTTTGTCCAAATTAATCCCTGCTCTCTCTTATGCATGTAAGAAACTTGATTTGGCATGTGATGCTTGTGAGATTGCTAAATTAACTAGAAGTACTTATGCGTCCTTTGGAAATAAAAACAAAAAACCATTTGATTTAGGAAATTCCGATGTATGGTTGTAGCACTACAACCTTGTTTGGGTACAAATGGTTTGCAACATCTATTGATTGTCATAGTAGAACTAGTTGGGTATATCTATTGAAACATAAAGATGATGTGTTCCAATTTGGTACAAGAATTAAAGTTTTTCGATCTAACAATGGCACTAAGTATATGAATAAGAGGTTTCAGGATTTCTTGAAAGATCAAGGCATTTTACATCAAACAACTTGTATTGATACCACTAATCAAAAGAGAGTGACTAAAAGGAAAAATAGACATATGGTAGAAGTAACCAGGTCTCTTTTATTTACCATGAATATGCCTAAATATTGGTGGGGTGAGGCAGTTTTGACTGCTGCTTATTTGATCAACCAAATGTCGTTAAAGATTTTAGATTTCAAGACCCCTCTTAAGTGTCTGAAAAGGGAAACAACTTTTATTGTTCAACCAAAGGTGTTTGGTCGTGTATGTTTTGTATGGGACTATAGACCAACGATGGGCAAATTAGACCCTTGGGCATTGAGGTATGTCTTTATTGGATACTCACGAACTCAAAAAGGGTACAAATGCTATTATCCTCCGGAACGATAGTAAACAGATAAATGCATGACCCTTGAAAGCCTCATGTGGTAGCGGTAACTCAGATTTTGCGATATTTGAAGAGTTGTCCAGGTTGAGGAATATTATTTTCTTCAAACAGTCATCTGAAGATAGAGTGCTACAACGATGCAGATTGGGCAAGATCAATAGATGACAGACGATCCACCTTTGGTTATTGCACATTTGTTGGAGGTAATTTAGTAACTTGGCGTAGCAAGAAACAATCTGCAGTAGCTTGTTCTAGTGTTTAAGCCGAGTATCGAGAGATAGCGCAAGGAATTTGTGAGTTGTATAGTTAAAATGACTCTTATTTGAACTATGTCTCCACTCTCAAACTCCACTTATGCTATATTGTGAGAGCAAAGCTGCAATAAATATAGCAAACAATCTAATTCAGCATGATAGGACTAAACATGTCGAGATTGACAAACACTTTATTAAAAAAAAAGTTAAAGGCTAAGAAAATGTATATGCCTTATGTTCGCTCATATGATCAGTTAGTTGACATTCTTATAAAAGGTTTAAGTCCTTATCTGTTTTCTTCCATTGTAGCCAAGATGGGCATACATAACATCTATGCACCATCTTGAGGGGTAGTGTGGTAAGGGATGATGCTTGAGACAGAGTTACTAATGTAATGAGTGTAATATGGGTATTTCTTTGTAATTTTGCCTTGGATATAAATACTTAATAAAATTTAGGGTTGCAAGAAGCAACCAAGTTTCGGAAACAGAGATAAAAAGCTGCGGAACGGAACAGACCACTTGTATCTCATGTAATGGCCGCCAAGAGGTGCGGACTCGAGAACATCTTCATTGGAAATGGATCCATCCGGGAGCCTGAGAACAACGTAGGGCGTGATCTCGCAACCAACCACGGGGATCTCCGATACCAGGTGAATGCGCAGCACGCTCAGCATGCTTCCCAGACCTCAAACACCGCGGAAAGCCCAAGCACAAACTCTAACGTAACAAAGCGAACCCGCACATGAAACAGAAGCAACTCAACGGCCGGTCTAAAAGCTGCGAATCCGCCATCAGAAGGGTAAGAATCCGTCATTGCTGACAAATCCAATCTAAAACCCATCCACCGAATCGACTCCAGATAAGCGTAGAAGAACGAACCTTTAGAACCGCCCCCGTCAGCCAGAAAGAACCCTAGACGAAACACTCCGCAGTTGAGAGAATCCGGCGAAGTGCGGGAAGGTGGGAGACGAAATCTTGCAGAATTCAAAACGAGATATCCTTCCAAAGAATTCAAAATAAGCGAAGTGGGGATGGGCCATATGGTTAGGGTTTTTTGTCGGAAAATGGGTTTACGGTTTCTTTTAGCGCATTTCTACATAAAATTTTAAATATTATATTTTAATTTAAAAATAATTACCTACATACCACACAATTTAATTTTATTTATACTTTACCCATTCATTATTAATTAATTACATTATGCACACTCAAAATATTATAAAATCTTACATACACATATTTTAACTTATTTCTATTATAATAAGCAATCATAATTTTTCAATAACATAATTATAGTTAGATTACAAAAAATCTGAGCCGTTCATCATATTATTTTAAAGATATTTAAATATATTTTGAGTGAAAATCCGAAAATCTTAATATTTAGGTGGCGGCAAAGGAAGAAGACATCCGCGATGTGAATTGATTTTAGGACAAATCAGCGCTTTAGTGTGGTATTAAGGAAGAGAAAAATATATACTATTAAGAGTAAAAATATAATTTTAATGATTTACTAATAGAATATTTTTTTTCAAATAGATTTTGATTAAGTTTTAACTCAAATATGTGTATGTAAAATTTTATAATATTTTGAGTATGCATAGCATAATTAACTAAGAATGCATAGGTAAGACATAAATAAAATTAAATTGTGTGGCATATAGGTAATTATCCCTTTAATTTAAATACATATCACTTATAATTTAAATAATTATCTCTTTTATTTAAATAGCTCTAAAAAGTTTGATACTACATTTTTATTCCTCTTAACTAGTTTTGAGTCAAATTTATAGACCTGAGTTATTAGCCATTTTATAGCTTATAATTATTTATTATTTTAATAAATAAAATGTAAAATATAATAATTAGAATGTGTTGAGTAAATTGATGGAATTGACTACTCACATTTAACATGCAATGGAAACTATTTAATCTTTTTCTAACATTATTTTTAATTCATTAAAGATTTAAGTTAACCTAATTATGATTCAAATCACCTCAAAAATTAATGCTAATCAACCTAAGTAAACTCAAATTCGAATTTAATATGAGCTCATATGAATCTATAAATCAACCAATCAAACTTGAGCTTTATTTGGCTCGACTAGAACTCACCATCCTAGTAAAATTTCTCTCTTTCATATATTTGTCATATAAATCGTAAAATTTACATATCAATCATAATAACTTTCAAAAATTTTAAGTACTTATAACTATAAAATATATTGCACATTTTTTATAGTCTCAATAATTTAAAGATGTGATATAAAATTAATCTGGGTCAAGAGTCCTGCAAAACCTGAAGCTGAGTCAGCCAATCAATCAAATAAGTACAGGCCTGTCAAGCGCCACGTGTTCGGCCAGGATGCAGCGCAGGAACCACGTGTTAACAGAATATAACTAGTATTATTATATAACAATGATGTCACATAAATATAAATTTTAACTTTATTTATTTGACAATAATGTAGAATATCAAACCTTAATTATCCCCAAACCGAAGGAAAATTTATTGCGTGCGGTGGGCGAAATGCATCATTCATCAACAATGTAGAATATAAAACTTTAATTATCTCCAAATCGAAGAAACATTTATTGCATGCGGTGGGCGAAATCCATCATTCGTCCATTTACTAATAACTCCCCTCCACGCAAACAAGCGGGACCTGCCTCACGCAAAATAATATGAACGGTGTAAAGATCAAACGGTTTGGTAGGCAAGCGGACCATTCGGTTATGCCTTCTAGACGGTCCAGTATACTATAAAAAAATGTAAATATTCAAGTACGTATTTATTCAAAAAAGTAAGTATAGCTTGAGATTATGTAAATATCACATCAATCTACATTTTCTTCAACTAATAGTATTTGAGCTCAAATTATACCTACTATTCTGAACTGATACTTGATATTTGCTTTAGCCTTCAAGAACAAAATACTTGATCAAGGAGATGAGACGGCCTAATTTTGTGACTCAATTTTGTTCTCAATGTTATTTGAGCAACAGGGCCCTCTCATCTCTCGTGATTAGCAAGCAAATCATTGATGTGTTTACTCGTTATATGCAATAAATTTTCAAGCTAAATACATGTAGCATTACTGTTCAAGAAACCCCACTCCTTGGCTCTTCTTTAGGCCTCATTTGGTTCGAGTAAATTTTTTTGCCCAACATAAATTTCAACTATAAAAATTAACTTCATTTCACTTCTAATATAAATTCGAATATTAGAGTCTAAAGTATTTCATATTTTACATAGTTTTAGGGGAATTTATATACAGAACATTGAATTCATCACAAATTATGTATTTCATCATCGTTTAGTAAATATTACGCATACCACACTCTGCTTATGTTGACCATTGTTACAATAGAAGTGTAAAACTCATAAGTAGAGTGTGATATTCGTAATATTTACTAAATGATGGTGAAATACATAATTTATGATGAATTTAATATTCTGAATGTAAATCTCCCTATTTTTTAATATTAAAATAATTTTTTATTATTAAATTTAAAAAATAATTTAAATTTTTTATAAAAAAAAATTCTAACCAAAGGGGCCCTTAAAGTCCTACGTTCCCAGCGTCGTCATCGTAGTCCCTGAAAAGTTTACTTTCACCGGAGTTTATGCATAAAATCTAGCGATTATCTTTGTAGGTCAGGATGGTTACCGGACCGGACCGGACCGGTTTCGGTCTAGTTCCACCGGTCCGGTTCCAACCGGTTCCGGATCCGGTCCGGAACCGGTTAGGTGGCCTTGGATCCGGTCCGAGTCTGGTCCGGATCCACATAATTGGGTCAAATCGGATCAATCGGGTAAATTAATTAAAAAATATATTTATTTATACATTTTTAAAAAAAATTATATATTTTGTAATATTTCTGACAAAATTAACATAAAAAAAATTCTAAGAAATTTTATTAACATTTAACGAAAATATTTACAAATATTTTACATAAAAAATTTATTCATTGTAATTACAAAGAATTCTCCTCGAGTACTCCTCCTCTTCTTCTGAATTATTATCCTTAAACTCATCCACGAAATTATGTTGTTGATTTCGTGACTCAGCAGCAAACCAATCCTGTAGACAGGTAAGCATGCAAAGAGTTGCAGGAGAGAAATTACTTCTGTAATCTCCTATTATTCTTCCTGTGGTGGAAAATGATGATTCAGAAACTACAGTTGAAGCTTGTGTTGTTAGTACATCTCGTGCCAAAGCAGATAAAACGGGATATTGCTTTGATGAGCTTTTCCACCATGCCAACAAGCTCATGTCATCATCAAATTTCTCCGCGAGATGTAAATAGAATTGCAACTCGTTCAAATTTATAGGGGCTTGATTCTGTGTTGTCGATTGCTCTCCAATAGTTGCTTTTCCTTTATCTGTAGCAACAGAACTTTTTGCTGCCGCTGATCTAAGAATATTGAAAATGCCGGGCTTTTTCTTTGTTGCTGTTTGTATTTCCACATGTTCCATATTCCTGCTCACAACCTGCTCACTGTAATAACGAGAAAAAAATCTTGGAGAGTTGTAAAAACTGATATTTTTTCGGCATCAGTATTACTCCCCAAGAAATCAGAATATTCCGCGTAAAAAGTTTCAATAGCTTCGGTTCCTTGACGAGGATCAAGAATAACAGCTATTGAATATAAAAGTGGAATTTTTTCCCAATGTCAGCAATAAAAGTTTTCAAAATTGGATCTAATCTAAACTCTAAAATTTTTTGAAATATTTGAAAAATATAAGACAAAAAAATAGATGAAGTTGGATAATAACAACCTGAAAAATTTTTAGTAGACTCCTTAAAAATGGACAATAATTCAAAAACTTTTTTTAAAAAAATTCAATCATAAAAATATAATTGAAGGTCATGATTTATTGTATATGAATTGTAAAAAGCAGTTAACAAATTTTCGTACGGTAAAAGTGATTCGAACAAATGATGGAGTGAATTTCATCTAGTTTCTACAGGTAATGAAAATTTTACACAATTTATTCCGGCACCTACGTAAACACGTTTCCATTCACGCCTAATATTTGAATTTAAAAGCACTAGAAACACATAAATTAATTATATGACATGCACATCTAACATGAAAAAGAGAACCATAAAAAGAAAGCCTTAAAAAATTGCTGTAAAAAATTAACTGCAGAATTATTATTCGAGGCATTATCCAAAGTAATACTAAAAATTTTATTTTTTTTGCCATAAATTTTACAAACATTACAAATATAAGAAAAAATGGTTGAACCCGTATGAGCCTCATCTAATACATCTAAAGATAATATCCGTTTCTGCATTCCCCACTGTTCATCGATCCAATGACAAGTAACAACTAAAAAACTCGCGCCACTAATACTAGTCCAAATATCAGATGTTAAACTAACCTTATAACTAATATTACTGAGGTGTTCGAAAAATATTGAATAATATATTCTAAAAATATCTTTTTTTCACATATAGTAAAAGACTGTTCGGTTCGTACTATAAATCGAACTAAATCTCGACGTGCTTTATCATTTCTAAAAGCCCGCGGAACATACTTTGGATCAACATTTCTTTGGCGACTTGAGGAAGAACTGCCAGAGAATCGATGTTGGGAAGCCATTAAAACGTGTTTGCAGATTTTTTAACAGAGTAAAAGAAGAGAAAAAATTGATGAAAATTATACGAATTATCATAACAAAAATTGTACTATTTATAGAAAGTTCAATACATGTTAAAAAGTCTTATGGTCATTTTAGAATTTAAAATGGTCATTTGACCGTTTGCAAATTGCAACGGTCAAATGACCGTTCAACTAACAATTTTTTTTTTTTATAATATCTGCAGCTGGCAGCCAGCTGCAGATGTTATGGGGGCGGGGGCAGCGCCCGCGCGGCGCACGCGCAAGCGCTGCCCCCCATATATATATATATATATATTTTTTATAAATGAACCGGACCGGTTCTGGTTCAACGGAATCGGTCTAGTTCCGAACCGGATAACCGGTTCTACTTACACAGAACCAGCCCAGACCGGTTTTGCGGCCCGAAACCGGTTAGAACCGGTCCGGTTCAACCAGTTCTTGACCGAATCGGTTCTTACTGGACCGGTTTCGATCTGGTTCCCGGTCCAATAAGCATCCCTATTTGTAGGCCACGTAGCAAATGATGCCACATGACAAATTCTATCAAATGGAGATGTAGCGTTTCACTTCATTTAATTTAAATAAAAAACCAAAAAATTTGTAAACCCCAAAACCCCTTTCCGTGGTAGAGGGACCGAAATTTGGCCCATCAGTCGCTTCTCCTCGGTCATCTCTGCCATGGCGGAGAACCGATGCCTTCGATTTCGCCTGTTCTTCGACGATCGCCGCCTCCTCAAGAAGGCGCAGCGGTCCGAGGGCCTCCGCCGCTGCTGGATCCTTCTCAAACCAGGCCTCGCCACTGTCGCTGATCTTGCGTCCCACATCGGTGAGAGATTCGGCATCCGCGATCGCATCGTCCTATCAGTGAGTCTGCACCTTTGTGTTTTTCTTCCTGGATTGGAATTCTTACCGGGATTTAAATGAGTGTGATGTTCGATGCATTGCGATTGTGACGGTCTAGTCTGCATTTATCGCTCTCTACAGTCGCGTGCATCACTCGACTTTGTTCGTTTTTGCTTGATTTTCGTGTTGGAGGGAAAGAGCGGGACACACTGCGGAATGCAACCGAGTCCTGCTGGGGTTTTTAGCTATACATGATGTTCCCGGCACTACGGAAGGGTGAGAGAGACGGATAGTTAATTTTCAAATGTACCGGAAGGCCGTCACAAAAATATGCTTGAATCTGCCATGACTGACCTGGCATTGCTCATCTTGAACAGTTCAATGAAAGATTAGTTTAACGAGCATCTTAGAATCGTTTCAGAGCTTGTTTTCCCCTCCAGGTCTCTCAGGGAATGGCCGTCGAGAAAGTATCCCTTCTCTGCAGATAAATACTCGAATAATTTTGTAATTTACATTATCTATTCACAGTTTATCGCAAGTCTGTGGCCTGATGTTTTTTGAGGATCTCTACTGCATTGTGATGAAAGTACTCTCTGATGGTTTGAGGTTTTCTAATTTGTTGATTTCTTCTATATTGCAGGCCTCTTTATTCTTTTCTTTTTTTGTTATTGTGAAACGTTAATTAATCCTTTCTGACAATTGGCTTCATTTATGAAGTTTGCTTGAAGTGGAAATTGACTGAATATATCTCTTACTTTCATGTTGCTTTTCCAGATAGATGATTTTGTCTTACCAGTATTTGAATCAACATTTATCATCAAGGATACGGACATAATAAGGTCAGAATGTCTAGCATATCTTATTCTTTCAAGATGAATGGATGCAGGTTAAATGCAATATAACATGTATTCTTTATTTTAATATTTGTGTAAGTTACTAAGTTTTCTTGATGGTCTGATTTTGAAACTTCCATGGATGTTGTGCTTTGTCATTGATTACTATTCTAGGTAGTAACAATCTTGTAACTTTATGGCGAATGTAGTATAGTGGATAAATGTTGATGTGGTTACTCATGAGACCAATTTTTTTCAATTTTTAGGTGAACTAGATACCTCATAAGGAGAAAAGTAATGTGTCATGGGTGTTGATCAGGTGGGCTTTAATGTGTACAAATATACTGGACTTTCATGCTATACTTGTAGTTTAGATGAAATGGCTATGATGCTTTGAGCAGGTTAAATTTGATGGCGGATGTATTGAATCCTATTGCAACTCAAAAGTATCATGACCATATATTTTTGTTCTAACTGTGTTTAAATCTAGTGTTTTATGATGGCGTGTCAAAATTTCTGTTTATTTTTGAAGGCTGTGGAGGAAAGTTTTATTTGGTTCTAGGGCTTACTGCAAAATTAATCTAGAATCAAGGATATATTAAATCTCTTGCCATCTTTTTGTGTTAATAATTTATATTTTACTTTTTTTTTTTTTTGAACTTTTACTTAAGATATGTCAATGGATATAGTTTTATTCAGCATAAAAGAGAATCAAAACACTTTAGTATCTCAAATGTATTTAAGATATTTACCTATTCTGACATGTTTTTCTTTTTTGCATGTTTCATTAAACATAATGATTTTATCATGTCCATCCTAATGTGTGGAGCTCATCACGACTTCTAGATGATACTATTTGTAGGATTGAAAAATGATTTATGAGGAATTAAGCAAAACCATGACAACGCTATATCTTTTATTACTTCATGTTGGGTTAAAGAATCTATCTTGTATGGAAAATCTTGTGATATGGTTAACCGTGTATCTATACAAAAGAGACTTTTTTCAAATCAATTGCAAGAAATATGACTTCATTTGAAGCAAACTAACCATTGGGTCTTTGTATGACCCATGGCACCATTACTTATCAGGTGAGCACAGGATCTGCATAGATTGATCCAAGTCCATAAAGTGGCCTTGCAAATGAAGAAGCAAAAAAGACAAACTAGAGGAACGCATAAGATTTATGTGGTTTGAAGGAGAAACCTTCTATGCTCATGGGCCGAGCCAAGCGAAACTATTCACTACTCTAATCAAGGATCTCTAAGGGGAAATTACAATAGTTGGAGTATAAAATAAAGAAAGAATCTCTCTTTTAGGAGCTCTCAGTGAAGAAGTCAGGAGAATTTAGAATATATAGGATTGTTTGGCATGGATGATCCAATCCAACTTTTGTCTTGTGTAATTTGTTTTGTCCAACTAAGAGGAGAAGTCCTTCATTTTTTAGCTGATGACGGGAGCGGAGTAGTCGTGTAATTATTGGTGGATTCCCCAACTTTCGATCAATAACTGCCTAGTCCAAAAGATGCCACATAGAGTTGTGAAAATAACTAGAAGTTAGAAACTTGCTCGAATTTGGCTCGGAATCAAATTGATTTGAGTGAGCTTTGCACCAAACCATCAGCTCCATTTTCATTTCAAGCCTAGATCAAGCTAGGGTTGACTCACTCGATATTGACTCGAATCGGCTCTATATATATTGATACATATTTGTGGGTATTTTTGTATACATATATGTTCTTGAATTCTAAAATTATGTAATTATGCTCAATTTGAGTGGGCTGGAAGTGGATTTTGGGTCAACTTGTGTTGGAACACCAAATCATTTTGAGTTTGAATTCAAGCTGACTTGGTCTCAATTTCTAGTTTTAGCTGGTATCGGCTTGCTCAAATTCGGCTCTTTGAAGCCCTAGCATCATTTTTCTTCTTGATCCGTTGTAGAGCCAGGGCATTGGCTGTAGGCTGGAGGAGAAAGGGCAACCCAAAGCCATTGTTCAAGCTCATTGCAAGTAATTGGCTAGAAGCAGGGTGTGTTGTGTGACAGTGCATAGTGGCTTTGGTTAAAGTGTTGGTAGGAAACATTAGGAGTCTTTGGGATGAAACCATGAAGTGCTAAGACAACATCCGAGGGTTGGAGGAGACCTCTCGAGGTTTGCAAGCTCTAATGAAACCTCAGGATTGGAAGCACGAGTTGAGAACCTCAAGAAGGAAAGCAACATGCTGTAACCTAGTGTTGATAGTTCAAGGATTTGCTTTGTATAGGATGGGAAATATATCTTTGGTGTTTATTTTTAAAAAGTGGGTTGGCTCTGAGTTTTCTTATTACAGTTCTAGAGGTTCAGGGATTATGGCCTGCCTTGGAGTTACTTGATTGAGGTTTTTGGGTCAATGTATCAAACCTAGTTCGATGAGATGCTAGAAGAACAGTCCAGATTAAAGTGCTATTTTCTTCCTTTAGAGAAAAATGTAATGGTTAACTTAACTATGTTACAATTTATGAAGCACGAGTACGATATGACAATTCGGGAACAATACGATACAGATACGACGATACGCCAAACTTAAAAAAAGTAGAATACGAATACGTCAGGATACGGTTGTTATATTTGTATATAATACGTCATATTCTCATATTTAAGATGTAAATCTATTGTAAATTATAATGACTTATACATCTTCTTGTTATAATTTTCAAAAATATCATTTAAATTTTTAAATATTATTAATATCACTAAAAGAATATTATAGATAATTGAACTACAAAAAATTAAAATATCCTTCAATAACTATTAGTTTAAAAAGATTTTAAATTAAAATAATATTTTAAAATTTATTTAGTTACTTTCAACTAATCATAGATTATCTAAGTGAGATGAGAGTTTAAATATATATCAGTAAATTAGTTTCAGTTTTAATTTAAATTCGATCTAAATTAATTAGCTCGATGCACATGACATATAATTGAAAATAACATAGATAATGTGACATAAACTCTGATACACTAATCTAGTTAAAGTAGATATATGCTCTCTTCTCTCTGAATCTTAACTAAATAAATAAACAAAATAAAAAAGATCAAAATTCTATCTTTTTCATAATATGAGCTTAATTAAAGTAAAAAAAAGTGATCGGTATCTAATAGAAGCAAAGATAGTATGATTGAGATAGAAAAACTAGATGATACAGTTGCTTGCGAATACCAAATTTTTTTTCTATTGCCGAAACGCTAGTGTACATTAGGCATTTTGCAATTTGAATTGCGTGAATTCAGTATATCTCTTAATCTTATTATTTGAGTTTATGCGTGAGTTGTGTTTTATGTATAATATATTTTTTATTTTTTATTGTGTAGGCGAGACCAACTGTTTCAACATTTTTTTCTTTTACTAGAAGTATCAAAAAGTATCGGATAAGTATCGCGCAAGTATCGGGAGAGTATTAGATTTTTAAAAATTAAAAAATAAAAATTGATACGCCACGTGGCGTATCAGATATGTATCTGTGGAGTATCGGTATCCGATATGGATACGATACAGATACGTTAGGCTCCACAAAGTATCGGTGCTTCATAGGTTACAATGGTCTATTTTGCTTTGGTTTCATAACTATTATAAGCTTCTCAATTGCCTTATAAAAACTAGATCAGACCTATGGTGCTAAGTGGATGACAGCAGTTTAGCAAGGAAACGGAGAAGCGGGTTTTATAAAAGAATGATGGTTAGGAGAGAGAAGAGGATTTGGGATCTTGAAACTATCAACTTTACTCTCCATCTAATGGCTTTCCAAATATGAGTAATAGTCTAGAATGAAACAGGAACTCAAAATGCTCCAATAACTCTTGGTTCATATGCGTTAGCAATGTTGAGAATTATAAGCGTAATATAGCAGTAGCATGTGCCACCCTTGTTATGTTTGGAAACAAAATTGCGGTTTTAATGAGTCATAAATGTCAAGAAACAATATCCACTTTCAATCAACAAAATGTGGTAGGCCTGGCAATTATGTTTGAAACTTAAAACTTACTCAAATTTCCTTTGATACAAAACAACTAGAATTCCTTGTGACACAAAGTCTATTGATTGAAATTGAATTGATTCAACTCAAAATTGGCTCAATTGACGCTTTTGCTATGTACATTTACATGTATGTCTAGTACTAAATTGTATGTGTTATTAAAGGTGCAATAATATGTACGTATGTGTGCAATGTATAAATATGATAAAGGTATGGTATTCAGCTAGAATCCTAGCAAAAATCTCATCTAAATTAAATGACTTTTAAATGAGACTAATCAAATGGTTTGAAATTAAAAATTGTGGTTTTAAGTTGAGGCCAACTTGCTCGAAATTAATTAGTACTGAAATGGTGATGGAGGGGGAGTGATTGCTACTAATCTAAGCTAGTTATGCTTTTCATGGGGTTTTTTAAAATAGTTTTTTGAAAAATATGGAAATTATTTTTTTGATGAGGACTTGTACTGAGAAATTTGAAATTGTCTTTTGTTCATGTAGCATCTTTGTCTGATTTTTGTCATGTTTGATGGCTTTATCTGAACTCAAAAATACATTGCCTTGCAGAGTTGTTTTTAAATTTTGGTTGAATTCTTGTTTGCAATCCATCATTTTTTTAATTTTCCAACCTGTCATCAGTTTATTGTGCTTTTTGCAAGGTGTTGCTTTCCAATTTTCTTTTAGCAAAGCTATTTATTTCTTTATTTCTTAAAGTGGTTTAAACCATTGTTTTCTATGAGTTAATATTTTTACAGATTTGTATTGGATGAAATGTATTGATATGAACAGTGCATGTTTATGGCTGCACTCTAATCTTCTATAGAAATTCTGATAGAAAATTTCAAGTCATATTTCTTGACATTGCAATGCTTATAATGACCACACATTCATTTTGTCAGCATTAAAAAGGAAAAGGTCGAGCAGACAATTATTTGTGCACCTTGTGATGGCCAAGTACAAGTTTCTCCAACTGCAAAGGTGCACTATTTCACCTTTTGCAATGGTACGTTTGCACATGGCAGATCTCAATAAAATTATCAAGGAAATGGAACAAATGTTAAAAGAGGTTATGAATTTTCCCATTGAAGATGCACCTAATGTAGGTCCCAGTAACTTTGTGTCTGCAAAGCGAAACAGAGAATACACAAGTAGTCTTCCCAATACCAAGTATGTACAAATGTATTCTTAAGCTATTTTATGACTTTCATTTACCTTTAGAGATGCACACCTTGTCTTTTAAGTATTTTTCATTCATCTCATGCTGTAGAATCTTTAAGCTTAGCTTTCTCAATTCAAGCTGTAGCATTACTAGGTTTATCTTTCCCGTTACATCTCTCAGTTCATCTGTGTGTTAACTTTTAAATATGGTATATTATAGTGGTCCTTATTGTTGAATGCATTCCAAAATACTATTATATGTTGAAAACAAGTTGGATCATACAAAATGAATTCTGTCGTTGCTTATTTCAGGAGAACAAAAAAGGAAGGAAGCAGTGCTATAAAACCATGTTGTAGCACAAAATGCACTTTTGAAGGTATGCTTTCCAGTCAGAGTACAAGTTTTACTCCTGTGAATGATAACTCTCGGAATGATTTTCCTAATGAAGCCTCTAAGACTGTCGATGGAGATGGCTTGGAGGCTGTGCCATGTAGAGAGAGGTACCTTGGCTAACTAATCTAGAAAATAATTGGGTTCCTTTTGTTTAATGATTTACTTAAGTTTCTTCTGCTACTTGATTGTATAATAGTGGCACATCATCTAAAGTTTCTTTTGGTTTGAACCTACCCTTTTTTTTGCTTCCTATATGGTGATTATACTGAACAAGTTTCCATGAAACTTGCATTGGACAGGTTTTCTCAAGATCTTTTCCACCATTTGATGTAGCATATCAAGAAATTTATCTAGTTTTAATTGATAAGATTAACTGAACCCAATTCGTCAATTGAGGAACAACAATGGATAATTTTCGAAATTCTGGACAATTATATGCTTTGGATGCTTTGAATGGATAGGAATCTTACATTTTGTGTCACTTTCTCTTCATTCACTGTATAAATCATGGACAACTTGATTAAAATGGCACTATCCAGAGAATTGTTGAATTGGTAATATGAAATCAATATGTTACCATTTTCAGTCTTCATCCCAAGAACTTTTAATGGTTCCGTTTGTCTTCTACCCACATCAGCTTCAACATTTTTAGTGTACTCTTTGTCAAACAAACTTTTTCTGATTTTGTTTTAAATAGGTTCTGAGTTCTATTTTGGTAGATCTTCGCTAGACTGTTGAAGTTATGGAGATTCTGAATGCTTGTGAAGGAAAAGCAGCGTATGCTGTAGATGAAAACAAGTATGATCCTTGATTGTGCCTAGTCACTTAGATTTATGGTGTTGATCTCAGTTAATTTGATAAAAAAATGTTCCCTTAATGTACGAAAGTGTTGAAAAAAGTGCAAGGGAAAAAGTTTTTAGCTGAGAACTTGCGAGTTAACAGAAATTGGCAATTCAGAAACACCACCACCAAGAACAAAGCCTTGATTCCAAACTAGCTGTGGGTTAGCTATGTGGTGAAGAAATTTGCTAGTATTTGAATAACATTGTTGTTACGTGGAATACTTATCAAAATTGGAAAGTTAATAGTCATCAATTAGTTTTTGCTATTTAATGATAAAATCACTATAATATTTGTCAGGTATTCAAGTTTTCAAAATTTCTTCGAATGGTTACAAGCGTACAATTAAGTCTCTTTCTGTAAGATACAATTAAGTTTTGATTGCTATCAATTATTGCTTTGTCTACATTTTTTTGCTTTCAGATATTATGCCTAATGGTAGACTGGTCATCTTTTGCCATAATGCATGCTATACTTCTTACTGCTGTGATTATATTATGCCTCTTGCTTATATTCATGTTTTGGACTTTTCTTCTTTAATTTGGCTATTTAGTTCTTTTCGTTTTGATAAAAATTTGGCTAATTAATTTTACTTGAAACATCTTGTTCACATTGATTGAATATTTCCTATGATCTTTAAAGTTTTTTTTTTTCATTCTCTACAGGGGAAAAGTTAAGGAAATCAGTGGCCTTCAATGTCAGAACAATATTTCTTGTAATGTAAGAGTAGATGCTTATTTGTTTTATAATGTTGTTTGGTTCATCTTGGCTCTTGCATTTCTGGGTGGACCAACTACCCTACTGTCTGTTCAGGTTACTTGTCTGATGGGAATGGGTTAGTTATACATGGGAACAGGAAGTGTAAATCAGAGATCAATGGATTTGAAGAGAAGAATTATATGCCAATATATAATGTGTTTTAGCAATCTGTTTATTGTTTTAGTTGAATACTGTGCATACGATAATTTCTGTTTATAGTGAGCATAATCAGAAAATCACCAGTATGCATACTGCACAAATTGCTATCATTGATTTTTCAGCAGAAAATCTATATGGTTGACTCCTATATTTCTTGGAACAAATAAGTCTGAGGGATTTTAGCTCAACCTGTGTTATGCTTGACACCGCTTGACCGTATTGGTCGATAAGTTTCTGGGCAGCATCAATTTATCAGTTTGTCGGGCATGGAAACTTACCATTCTTTGAAGTCATATGATCTGTGTTAATAGTCATCATTGAATCAGTGAAATCTTGGACAAGATTCAAGAAAATGGAATTTATGAAGCAAGGTTATTATGTTTATAGCTCTACACTTTCTTTTACATGATGTAGTCACATGCTTTTTTAGTTCTTCTACAGGATGCTTGACTATTTGTTTTGCCCCAGTAAAGAAGTTTGAATTGAAATTAACATTTTTTTTCTACTTCTCGTGAAATCTAGGACTTTTTTCCATATACTTTTAAAAGATAGTTGACTTTGCTATCCTCTGCACTTTAATTGGTTAGATGCCCAGCCGACTGCTAGTGTTTCAAATCCTCAAACATTGATGCTATTGCCACCCATTGTTTTCGCCTCCAGTTGTAAATCATAAGTCACTTTTGTATTTGAATGCTTGTGTGTGGGAGTTCGGTCTCAAAATATCCCTTGCCTTTCATGTTTCCAAGTCCAACTAGTATAGAAAGGATAGTTTGTAAAGACCGCATGTAGGTCTTTTTAAGTTGCTTGGAAGGCTCAGAAGCATGACTGCTTAGCTAGATTTGTGCAGCTTCTCGATGACACCTCTAGGATGTCAAAGGGAAGAATGATTATTCTCACATTAGAGAGGGATGGAAGGAAAGTTACTGGGATGTTTGTGTAAGGTTCTTTGCTAACATGTCGAGATGTCTTTAGCACAATTGTGAGCTGGGCTAAATTGGATATCTCAATAATGCTGACAATTGGTATCAAAGCCAACCTCCTCTAATATGATGTATTTTGAGGTTGAACAAAGTGGAAGCTAGTGGGCTATAACAACTCGGTTCTATGAGGGGCCGAGGGCAAGGAGTGATCGTCCGATCCTAGGGCTCAAACAATGTGTAGCTCATAGCATGTTTCTGAGATGGTAATGGGCATGAATGATAAGTCCCATAGTGCAAAAGGAGTGAAACTTATTGGACTTGAAGGTCCTATGTTAACATGTTGTGGCACCACTTGAGGACAATACCATGACACTTTGTTCGGGTTTGGCCTAAGTGTATCATACCTCGATAGTGTTTACCTGGGTCACCATAGACAATATGAAGCTCTTTTACTAAAGGAACATGTGGTAATACTTAATTAGGACAAGATTGTAAAATATTAATATAGGATGTAAAAATGAGAATAAAGATATAAATGTGTGGTTAGAAAGATGTTCTTAACAAGGATTAATTTTAGGTGAAACAATACATGGTATAGACCTTTTTTGGCAGCAAGCTTTACTAAAATAAGTTTAAACTTAAACACATCCTAGAGAAAACTAACTAATTTCAGATTGTTGTTTTTGTTTCTTTGATAGCACACTTTTGACGTTATCAATTCCGAAATGCGGATTATTTTAGACAATATAAATGCTTGCAAGCTGAATAATGCAAGGGTCTGATACCACAGAATGATGTGTGGGAAAATCGACTAGTATGCCCGAATATTCATCAGAGTTCTGATGGTGAGGAAGATATTGTACAGGTTGAAGTACAGCCTGGTCATATTCGTTTTGTGCCACGAGGTAATTTTAATTATGCTTCTCCTAATTTTCTTTTTCAAACAACTGGAAAACTTCACAGAAGATTATATAGTAGAGCCAAAAATTTCAATTGTAGAAATGCGCCTTTCTTTTACTTGTTTGTTAGTTATCATATCTGTCATTTTTTTGAGATTAAGTTGTAAAGGCCTGTGAGGAAGCTGACGAGAGGCCCTCAGATTTTTTTTTTCGTAACACATTGATCTTTTTTTTATCTGATGCATAGTAAGCTAGTGTCATTTACCAATGCTTCTGTTGAAATTTCTGCCTTATTGTGTCATGTTAAACTAATATGAGAATTTATTCATTTTCCCTATTCTTTTTCCAACTTGTCTTAGATGTAGTTCTAGGAATCTAGTTTGAGAGTAGATAAAAGACCAGGTATCTGTTGTCCCTGCTTAGGGTTGTGTATGTTTTCACCATCTGTTATTGTGTAAGTCAAGTTTTCAGATTATCGGACTATTTAAACCTAACTACATTTCTCTTGTTCTTTCTACTGGAAAATTGTATCAAGAAAAAAGTCTTGTTAAGATGATTCTGGATGCGGGGCAAACCAAACATCAATCAGGTCAAACAAAGGTATAATCCCAATATACTTGATGTACTTTCAAATTAATAATTTTTACAGCAGTCCTGGTCAGCACACCTCTATGTGATCAATTAAATAATTTTAGATCAAGCTTATGTAATCATAAGATTGAACTTAAGGTGACATTTAGTTCAATGTTATCTAAATGTCAGGACATCTAAATGTTATTTTTTGAATGATAATTTTGTAATATTTTATAAAATTATCTGCATATGTCATCAAATCAAACAATCAAATTTTCAAATAGCATCACATAACACCACAATAACATTGAACCAAATACCCCTTTAAATGACATGATTAACAATCCTTACACGTCCTTAATTTACACTCGCAGTTGGTAAATGGAGAAAGGAGATTCAAGCAACTGATCCCAACTAGTTTGGGACTGCTGCTTTGTTATTATTATTATAATCGTAAGATTGAGCTAATAATATATCTACTACAACAACAATAACCAAGCTTTTATCCCACTAGTCCGGTTCGGCTACATGAATCTTTTGTTTCCATTGCAATCTATCAATCAACAAATTCTCATTTAGCTCTAAGTGTGAAATCATTTCTTATAGTTTCTTGTCATGTTTTTTTCTAGTCTACCAGTTCCTCTTTTTACACAGGCAAGGTCCAATACCCATCTTTTCTTACTAGAGTTTCAATTGGCTTACGATTTATATTTTCGAGCTAATAATGTATCTCAATGCCAAAAAGTTTTTGAACCAATTACATGGCTCTGTATAGTATTTTTGTTCCATTTCAAAGGACCTAATAAGAAAATGGCCAACTATCAAACTATTGTCATAAATTCCAACTTTTCTATTCATTTATTTCCGATGCAAATTATGTTCTTACTGAAAGTTCCTTAACATATTCTTGTAATTCTTGTTGATTCCGTTGTAATGGTTTACATTTCTGATAGAATTTTTCATTGTACGTTGCGCTACTCAGCATGTGCACTGCACTTACTATTTGTTGCTGCAGAACTCTCAATTCTATAGTGGAACTAGCACTCAGAACATTCAGCACTATCACGAGAAAATATTTTCTGAAATAAATGAAAGCGAGAATTACCACAAGCCTGATGAAGAGACTATTGTAAATGGGAAATGTTCATTCAAAAAACCTGAAGTGACGTCCTCGAACAGAGTGCGGCTTGCTAAACAGCTTATAGATTTTGAGAGCCTTCCCTCTCTATGTCGGTTACCAAGGGTAATGTTTCTCTTAAGCGAGCCCATGGCAATTTATTATATATTTAATTTTCTACATGTCCTTTTCATGTGGATACTTTTAGTATTATCTTAGTATCATCTGGTATATTCTTTATGCAAAAGCTATATGAGAAGTCACTATTTAACAGTTTATTTAGTTTAGGTAAAGAGTGGATGATTATATTCTGGCAAAAAGAGTATTATGATTATCACCCTTAATGCATTTGAAATTTTATTGTGGCTATGTAAATAGAATGATTTGGTAGCATGATTAGAGTGATTAATATGTAGGGTGTGTTTGTTTGTAAGGTTAAATTTAAGAAGGTTAAAATTAAATTTGGATAGAGATATTTTTTTATTAAAAGTTGTGAATGATGTGAAATAAAGTTAGTTATTATGTTGGAATATGTGAGGGATGTGATATAAAGTTAGTTATTATGTTGGAATATGTGAGGGATGT
This sequence comes from Apostasia shenzhenica, assembly GCA_002786265.1. NCBI lineage: Eukaryota > Viridiplantae > Streptophyta > Magnoliopsida > Asparagales > Orchidaceae > Apostasia > Apostasia shenzhenica. The sequence continues at coordinate 257,815 of KZ454830.1, forward strand.
GAAATAAATTTAATTTTTAATATTAAATTTTATGTGTGATGTGATATGCTTGGTTAAAATTAAACCAGGTTAATTTTAAACTCCTAGACAAACGGGGCTATAGTGATAAAATTTCCAACATGTGCGGAACCCATTGATTATGCTAATGTCATCGTTAAAGAAAGGAAACTGAAAAAGTCCCTCGTTAATATGTACGTAATGATAAATGTTCCAGCAAAATGCACGGAATCCTTAAACATTTGTGAGAGAAAGGACAAAGCTTGAATAACAGCATAAGTTATTTGTTATTGATATTTTTCTGATTTTTTACTACCATGATTTTGAACTGCAAAAGAGCAAGCAGGCTATGGCTGAGAATTGGATTTTTGCAGGAAGGCGACATATTAGCATATCGCTATGTGGAGCTGTCATCATCAGTGTTCCCTGAGCTTTCAGCAACTCAAGTATGAACTTGAACAGTAATAGTGGGATTAGCATACATGAAACATTGAGCTTGTCTATTCTCATTTGAACTATTTATACATTTTTGAATTGCTGCTACTTTTACGATTGTTTTATTATGGTCTACATCTAACTTAGAATGGAAGAGATCTAACTATTCAAAGGTGTGAGAATTACATAGATCACTCATCTTTCAGAGAGACAATAAATAAATTCTTTTTAAGAAACATATGCAGACACTTATTTGAAGTGTGCATGAGTAAGATAATTCTTTTACTCTTTTCCTTGGCATAGCTGGGCCATCCTTGATATTAACCAAAGAACTTGCCCGTGAAGTAAATTACAGTTACAATACGATGAACTGGGAGAGTCTCAATAGACGCTTTTCAGCGAGTCATCCTTCCCGTAGGCTACATACAACTCTTCATTGTATTGCACACTTCAAAGAAACTCTGATCATTGATGTTGAATGATAATTCAATTTAGTGTTGGGCTTTCCCAAATATATTACTGCTAAGTATTGCTTTTAAACTTACTATCAAAAAAAAAGTATTGCTTTTAAACATTGTGTTAAACTCTTAACATATTTTGAGCATGTAAAATGTATATTAGTGCTTGCTTGAGAACTAGGTGCCTTAAATTCGAACCACATTATCATCATAATTTTCAAGTTGGATGGGGAAAATTATGGTTCCAAGGGGTGGAATAAAAAAAAAATATTAGTGCTTTGGATGATGTAATATATATAAATGAAAGCGTATAGTGGCATGAATGTAAATATCCCGAAAATATCTTCCAGTAGACTACATCACCAACTTAGTATTTTTATGAAACAAACTTTTTTTTAACACTCTGCTGCATGTAGCTTTTTTCTCTAACAGTTAGAAACTGTTGCATCATAGGTGGGCAAGGTTTCGTCATTCGACTGCAAATCTCTGGAAATTAAATTGATTCCAGTGCCAGATTATGACTTCTTGTTAAATGATCATCTAAACGGAGCATTGTCTAAAGAGGGCGTGTCCATTTATAAAGAAGATGGTTCTTTAGAGGTGAATCAAAATATGCTAGAATGTCATTATGTATACATCTTGTTCTATTTATCCGGTTTGCAATTTTGAATTTGCAATGCAGATTGATTATCCTTCTCTTGTTGATGTCCGCTTACTGAAGGCCCATGACTCTCAAGAAGTCGATTCGCAAATTGAACCAGCTAGAAAAGATAACTGGGAACCAGCTAGAAAAGATAACTGGGAACCAGCTAGAAAAGATAATTGGGAAGCAGCCTTGAAAAAGAGCAATTGGAATGAGCCTGCTGCTTCTCTTCAAGGTACTTATTAGATCTCTAAGTACCAACTAACCTAAAAGCTTAAGCTTATAAGTTATGGCCTGGGTGTGTTTGTTTATAAGGTTAAATTTAAGAAGGTTAAAATTAAAATTAGATGGAGATATTTTTTTATTGAAAGTTGTGAATGATGTGAAATAAAGTTAGTTATTATGTTGAGATATGTGAGAGATGTGATATAAAGTTAGTTATTATGTTGGAATATGTGAGGGATGTGATATAAGCTATGAAGCTACGAGTACTGTACGGCGATAAGGATAACGATACAATAGCGGATACGATAGATACGCCAAACTTAAAAAAAAGTAGGATACAGATACGTCAGGATACGTCAGGATACGGCTATTATATTTAATTATAATACGATCCATATTCACTCATATTAAGATATAAATCTATGGTAGATTATACTAGCTTATTGATCTTTATTGTTATACCAATTTTCAAAAAATTTGCGCTTTTTAAGTTTTTTTCTTAAGAATTAAATATAGTTTTTTACAAAATATTAATTATATCACTAAAAAAAAAATATTGAAGACAATTGAACTACAAAAAATAAAAAATATCTTTCAACTATTGAAGTTTAAAATTTTAAATTAAAATAATATTTTAAAATTTATTTAATTACTTTTCAACTTATCAACAGATCAATCTAAGTGAGTGAAGTTTAAATATATTTCAAGTAAATTAGTTTTCAGTTTTAATTTAAACTCCGAGTTTAAAACGGGATTCTGAAAAGGGTCACTATTGTGACTGTCTTTAGCTTTCTCAAGCGGGGGGATGGGAAAACGAAGAGAGGTCCAAACTACATATAATCCTGCGAGGACATCGTACATAGATAATGTTGATATAAACTCAGTGATACTATACCTAATCTAAAAGTTAAAGTAGATATATGCTCTCCTCTCTCTGAGTGTTAACTTAAAATAAATAACAAAATAAAAAGGATTAAAGTTCTATTCGTAGTTTTCATGGAGAATAATAGGAGCTTGATTAAAAGTAAACAAGAAAGTGATCGGTGTACCAGAAGGCAAAAATTAGTATCGGTTGATAATACGGAAAAACTAGATAAAACAGTTGCTTGCGCAAATACCAAGATTTCTTTTTTCACACTATTGCCGAAGACACCTAGCGTGCATTAAAGCATTTTGTTAAATCTCAATTATGTGAGTTCAGTAATATTCTCTCAATCTTATTATTTGAGTCGTATGCATGAGTTGTGTTTTTAGTGTATAGATATATTTTTTATTTTTTATTGTAATAGGCCAAGACCAATTGTTTCAACATTTTTTTTCCTTTTAATTGCAAGTATCAAGAAAGTATCGGGCAGTATTTGGCACAAGTATCGGGCAATGGTTATGCAGGGCAAGTTCCGGGCGAGTATACGGATTTTTAAATTTAAAATAAAAACTATGATACGTCAGTGCGTATCGGATACCGTATCAGGTGGAGAGAATCGGGGAGTAATCGGTATCGCGATTACGGATACGATACGGATACGTTAGGCTCCACGAAGTATCGGTTGCTTCCAATAGGATATAAAGTTAGTTATTATTTTTAGTAATATGTGTAGGTGATGCGACATGATGGTGAAATAAATTTCTAATTTGAATTTACAATTTTTATGTGTGATGTGAATATAACCTGGTTAAAAATTAAAACCAGGTTAATTTTTAAACGTTCCCTAGACAAACTCGGGGTAGTAAATAATTTTATAATCTTACACGCCCACTCACAACCTTCTTGCTTGTATACGTGTTTGATTCAAGGCATTAGTCATACTTTTCTTTTTATTTTAACATTATGCGAGAGAATAATTGGAGGTCCATCAGGGTTTAAATTTGAGACGCTCTTTGCTGCTCTACTATGTTAAATCTCTAATTACCAATAGGACCTACATCTTAAGCTTGTAGGTTATGTCCTAGTGATAATTTTAATTTTCCTACTAGTACTCATTATTATCATATATATATATATATGAATTACTTGCAATATTCAACTTGCCTTTTCAGAAATATGAATAAAAAGCCTCTAGCAATATATCAAATGTTTGTCATATAAGCAAATGAAAATCTAAAATGGAAGAACTACTTATGTATTTGTTTGCGCCAAGTAGATAGCAGCACTGGCTGGGGTCAGTGGATTCCAAGTAAGAGCACCCACGCGACATCTTCGTCAGGTACATATACGATTTTAGTTTGACATATTTAACATAGGTGTTACTTTTGTGGTGTGTAAACTGTTCTTTTGTATTGTGCATATTAATAGTTTCATTTTGGTTTCTAGAACATGTTGTGATATTTATTTGGTGTTGTGATATTAATAGTTTTCTTCCCTGAAATAGGTTTGAGCAATGCATGGACCAATTGGACTCCAAGCAGGAACACTACCAATTGGACTCCATGCAGGAACGCTACCAATTGGACTCCAAATAGGAGCAAAAACAATTGGAATCCAAAAAATAACAACTCTTCCACTACTTATTGGTCTTCTAGAGCATCAAAAACGGCTGCTCCATGGAGATCTCATCAAACCAAATTCATTCCACATCGCGGAAAATATTCGGGTTCAGGCAAGTACTGAATCCGTGTGCTGATTTCTGAAACCTTTGAACATGGCATTTTGGTTGTACTAACTTTTGAAAAACCCTTGTTAACTTATTCATGATGATCTATTGACCTAAGTTTTCACAAATGGTCTTTTTTTTTATCATATTTTTAGTCCTTCACCATGTGATGTTGGCACGATGGGGTTATGGTATGTTCATAAGGAAAATTTATTGGGTTCGGATGCCCCCGCCACGTCACATTTTCGGACCTGCCTGTAACAAGCACTTTTAACTATAGGTGCTTGTTATAGAGATTTCTATAACAAGCACCTATAACAAACACCTATAACAAGCACAATTTTTAGATTTCTATAACAAGCAGTTTTAATTTTATAACAAGCACATTTATACCTATACCAAGCAGGTCCGAAAATGTGTTTGTTATGGGGTATCCGAACCCAAGTTTTCTTCGTTCATAAGAGGGAAGGATGATGCATGATTTCCGCCACATATATGTAGTAGAAAAAAAAGTGCTGTCACACACTTTCGGATGAAGGTGTTATGAGACAAGTAGCAAAAACACGGCATTAAATTTTGTGGTTTACATAGTTCACAGTAATAGTTTTGTTAATTTATATAGTATTTAGAACCTGCAAACATTATTGTTCCATTTCTTGGTTTGACATTCATTGTCAGTTTAATGTCAATTTGTTCCAAAAGGATTTCCTAAATTGGGTAGAAAATCTACAATTATTTAAGGTTAAATTGTGTACTCTGGCTCCTAATGTTGGACAATCATTGTAAACTGGTCACAATTTGTAAATATCCTCTCAAACTAGTTTTGTGCTGCTATTAGATTCCTGAGATTGGTTACCATTTTTTTGCTTAGTTTTTTTTTTATTTGGATAGAATACATTGAATTTAACAAAAGTTTTTGAATAATTAGTTTTGAAGGGCCAAAATGCTCTTTAGACACCATTTTTCCTTCACAAATCTTTCCAGAATATCTTAAATTATTGAAAGGCAAAATGAAACTGGTGGGGATACAAATCAGCATTGAATTAGATTATTAGGATGGTGTCAAATGCTGAATTAAAATTCAAATTCACATTCAAATTAATTAGAGCTATTAAAGATTTTCATATTAGCTTTATTTAGATTTGATTCAGAGCATATTTGAGAGGTTTGAAAGACTCATCATATTTGGAGTTGATTTTATTTTATTGTAATAGAATTAGCTCCATATTTATTTTTATTTAGTTGGTATTTTATTTTCTGTATTCAATATTATATTTTCAAATTTCTTTATGAGATCTCTCTATATAAAGAGGTCGCCTTGCATTGTAAAAAAGGATAACATTTGATGAATGAAATTATGTTTGAGTTTTCTCAGAATCTAGATTCGGATTAACGGGTCGATATTCCGGTAAAGGAAAGAGTAGGGTTAGCCTTTGGTGAGAATCTTCAAATTAGCTTAATTATCCACTTTAAAAAAAAAGATAAAAAAATCTTTGTGCACTCACCTACCTCCGAAGCTCGCTCCGCTTGCACCGCTTTCGCCTCCGTCAACCTGTCGGCTACCCGCAAGAGCCGGCAATCCCGCCGCCGCAGCTTTAGCTGTGCGCCCAGCCACTGCCTGCATCCGGTCGGCAGTCATCGCCCAAGACGTCTGATCTCGATCCCGCTGGTTCTGCTTTCTGTAACATCGTGCACATTGGTTCGGTCATCTCAAATCCTGCGCCCGACGTTTGGCCTCTACAATTTTCTTCGCCCGACATTTGGCCTCTACAATCTTGTGCACGACGTTGGACCAAACTTTGATCCCGCCGATCTCTTGCAACATTGAACACGAGGCTTAAGCCAACGTCCTCCTCTATAACATAAGCTACGATGTTTTCAACCCGCCTGGCTGCGACCAGATCAGTTAACCCTTATTATCAATGACTCTTCTTCGATTCAAATCGCTGATAAATTTTTTTCTGAACTCAACTAAGCTGATTATTTGACTTCAACACAAATTATTCGCTTAACTTGGGTTATTTATTTGGCTTTAATTGTATGACCTGATATTTCTTTGTATGTCAATTACTGTTGGATTTAATTGTGAGACGTCTGTCCTAAATTCCTGAACCTCGGATCTAATTTATTGAATTTAAATTGACGTCCTAATCTAAATTGATAAATTCTTATTTATCATGCGGTCCAGTTTAATTTTTATTTTAAAATATCTTAATTTACAGGATTCAAAAATCTTATTTATCATATAATTTATCTAGAAAATATTTTTCTCTTAATTAAAATAATTTATCAATCAATTTTGCTGAATATAAATATAAAATATCATTTGCAATTGTTTTCGTTCCGCATCAGAAACATACCTCAATCGAGGAGTTCTGTAAGTTAGAGATCAGATTATAATACTACATTAATTAGCAACACTACTAAGCTTCCCATTACGTTTAGATTTGGCTGTTTACCTGAAGTAGCAGAAATTAATGTAGTGGTAGAAAAGTGATATTTATAAAGTTTTTAAGTGATCTGCATGTAAATATAAAAAACAGAGTTTAGAGGCATTTGTAAGTAATTCTCCCTTAAGCAATCACCTATGAACCTAGGAATGGCAACGGGGCGGGTTTGGGTCGGGTTTATAAATACTCATACCTGCCCCGCTATATATTATTCATTACCCATACCCGCCCCATACCCGTTTCCGCCCCGCCCCGCCCCGTTTTCTCACTAATATTAATGACCCTTTCTAATGAAACTTTATAAACTTTTGGCATTCATCTTTATCATTCTGCATCTTAACTTTCAACTGTCAATACTTTGAAGGTTAAGATGTTCAAAATAAGTTCAAAGTATAAATGATGGTCTAAAAAGCATTATTCCGCCACATAATATGGTAGTTTAGAAAAAAAGTGGCTGTCACACTCGTTGTGCTGGAGTGAAGGTTGTTATGAGACAAGTAGCAAAAAAACACAGGCATTAAATTTTGTGGTTTACATAGTGTCACAGTAATAGTTTTGTTAATTATATAGTATTTAGAACCTGCAAAACATTATTGTTCCATTTCTTGTTCTGAGACATTATTGTAACAGTTTAATGTCAATTTGGTTCAAAAGGATTTCCTAAATTGGGTAGAAATTCTACAATTATTTAAGGTTAATTGTGTACTCTGGCTCCTAATGTTGGGACAATCATTGTAAAACTGACGTCAACAATTTGTAAATATTCGCTCTCAAACTAGTTTTGTTGCTGCTATTAGATTCCTGAGATGGTTACCTGATTTTTTTGCTTAGTTTTTTTTTTTTTATTTGGAACAGGAAACCATTGAATTTAACAAAAAGTTTTGGAATAATTAGTTTTTGAAGGGCCAAAAATAGCTTCTTTCGACATCCATTTTCCATCACAAATCTTTCCAGAATATCTTAAATTATTGAAAGGCAAAATTGAAACTGGTGGGGGGACACAAACAAGTATGAATTAGATTATTAGGATGTTGTCAAATGCTGAATTAAAATTTAAATTCACATTCAAATTAATTAGAGCTATTAAAAATTCATATTAGTTTTATTAGAGCTTGATTCAGAGCATATTTGAGAAGTTTGAAAGACTCATCATATTTGGAACTGATTTAGTTTTTATTGTAATAGAATTAGTTTCATATTTTATTTTTATTTAGTTGGTATTTTATTTTCTTGCATTCATATTATATTTTTCATAATTTTTTTATGAGATCTCTCTATATAAAGAGGTCGCCTTGCATTGTAAAAAGGATAAATTTGATGAATGAAATTATGTTTAGTTTTTCCTCAAGAACCTTAGATTCCGGTTTAACGGTCGATATTCCGGTGAAGGAACGAGGTAGGGCTAGCTTTTGGTGAGAATTTCTCAAATTAGCCTAATTATCCATTTTTTTTAAAAAAAAGAAATAAAAAAAATCTTTTGCGCACTCACCTAACCTCTGAAGCTCGCTCTGCTTGGCACGCCTTCGCCTCCGTCGACTGTCGGCTACCCGCCGCCGCAGCTTTAGCCGTGCGCCCAGCCACGCCCGCGTCCAGCCGGCAGGTCATCGCCCAAGACGTCTGATCTCAGATCTCGCTGGTTTCTGCTTTCTGTAACATCGTGCACAACTGGTTCGTTTGTCATCTCAAATCCCGTCGCCGACGTTTGCCTCTAACAACCTTCTTCGCCACGACATTGGGCCTCTAACAAATCTCGTGCACGATGTTGGGACCAAACTTTGATTCCCGCCGGATTTTCCTGCAACACGAACACGAGGCTTAAGCCAACGACCTCCTCTATAACATAAGCTACGAATGTTTTTCAACGCTGCTGGCTGCGACCAGATCAGTTAACCCTTTATTGATCAATGACCTCTTCTCCGATTCAAATCGCGGTAAATTTTTTTCTGAACTCAATTAAGCTGATTATTTGACTTCAACACAAATATTCGCTTGACTTGGGTTATTATTTGGCTTTAATTGTATGACTCGATATTTCTTTGGTGTCAATTACTGTTTGGATTTAACTATGAAGCGTCTGTTCCTAAAATTCCTAAACCTCGGATGCTGATTTAATTAATTTAAATTGATCGGCCCTAATCTAAATTAATAAATTCTTATTTATCGTGCGGTTCAGTTTAATTTTAATCTTTTAAAAATATCTTAATTTTTACAGTGATTCAAAATCTTATTTATCATATTAATTATCTTAGAAAATATTTTTCTTCTTAATTAAAATAATTTATCAATCAATTTTATTGAATATAAATATAAAATCATTAATTTGCAATTGGTTTTCGTTCCGCGCATCAGAATTACGCTCAATCGAGGAGTTCTGTAAGTTAGAGATCAGATTATAATACTGGGCATTAAATTAGCAACACTACTAAGCTTCCCATTACGTTTAGATTTGTGTTTTACTGAGGCTAGAAATTAATGTAGTGGTAGAAAAGTGAATATTTATAAAGTTTTTAGTGATCTGCATGTAAATATTAAAAACAAAGTTTAGAGGCATTGTATAGTAATTTTCCCTTAAGCAACACC
>KZ454830.1:267203-281060 GCA_002786265.1 Apostasia shenzhenica
CCGTCCCATTAGGGGCGGGTCGGGGCGGGTTAATCGGGTACGAGTCCAAATTGTCATCCCTATATGAACCCTTATCAGTCACTGCCACTAACAATTGGGTCTGTTTGTTTGTAAGATTGAATTTAACAAGGTTAAAATTAAATTTAGATAGAGATATTTTTTTATTAAAAATTATGAATGATTTGAAATAAAGTTAGTTATTATGTTAAGATGTGTGATGAATGTGATATTAGTTAGTTATTATTTTAGTAACGTGTGTAGGATGTGAAATAAAGTTAATTTTTAATATTAAATTTTATGTGTAATGTGATATGTTAGATTAAAATTAAATTAGGTTAATTTTTAACTCGCTGATAAACAGGGCAAGTGTTGTAAGACAACTGTGGTGGCATGAATCAAGAGAGGCCCTACTGTCAAGAAATAGTGAGATACTTAGGTCATTCTGGGCAATATGCATGGATATAAAATTCCCCTCCCTGTCTCAGCAAGGAGCAGGAGATTCACTCTTAAGAAAAGCCCTAACCCAAAAGAATCATCTCTAACAGAGAGAGGTACAGTTTCTTTAATAAGAGAGAAAGTAGAATGACCTGAAGCCATCTAGAAGGGTGAGCACTACGATCCCTGCTGCCTGAAATCTTGAGCCTGCAAGTCGTAGATTTAAGGGTATGGTGCATCGTAAATGGGCTGACCTATCAACACATGTTTAATGGGTATGGTGCACCTTAAAAAGCTTAACCTAATTATGACTTGAAAGTGTTGGATTGAAATTGAGTTTGTGAATCATCTTGATCATGATCTAGTTGGCTTGGGGAGACATGAGATATTTTATGAATAGTTATACTTTGAGATCTTTTGGCTTAGCATGTTTTTCACATATATTTATAGAGTTGCTTGTTTGTTATTTTTTTAAATTAGGATAAAAGATAATTTTTATATGATATTTTTATTTTGAGATTTGTTAGAAATTTGAAATAAAATTAATTATATTTTGAGAAGTGTGTAGGATTTAAAATAAAGTTAGTTTAAGGTGTGATAAAATTTGTTTTAGTATTGAAGTTTGCATAAAATTTAAAATAAAATATTAAAATTTGTGTATGAAATATCTATTTCATTGGTCATGGGTTCATTAATTAACATTGGCCAAGTCAATATTTTACTTGCTGTTGGCTTAAACCATTTTTTTTTCTTTAAACATCACTCAAAAAAAAAGAGAGGAGGGAGACGGGCACATTTTGGTCAATCACATTGCTTAAAGTATGTGTTTTTTTTTTTTGTCTTTTTGATAAAAGCTTGAAGTATATGTTTACCGGTGTTTCCAAGTCTATTTGATTACAACTACCTGTATTATTTTATTTCAACCACATGCTTGAAGTAATTTTTATAGAGGTTATTTAATTTAATATTATTTTAATAGTATATTTTATTATATTATTTAGAGATTAATTATTTGATTTAATGATATATATTAAATTTTTAAAAAATTATAGAATTATTATTATCACAATATTTAAATAATATGTAATAACATCGTGATAATATATTCTCCTAAAATCTTGTTATGCAACTCTTGCTCAATAGAGAGAAAATTCATAATTAGATTAATCTCAACTACAGGAAACTTTAGTTGGAGTTTGTGAAAGGATGACTTACTTGGGACTGAAAGATTTTCTGTTTTATCAACTAGGAGCTCAATCTTCTCGCCTCGATTAAGTACCTTAAACCAAAAGAAAGGGATTGTGAACGTAAAAATCATGCTCACATGCAGTTATTTGGGTAAATTTTGTTGGGAAGTGCTTACTTTCTCAATATTTTTCACCATTACTCCTTTTACCTTTCAAACCTGAGCCTTCTCTTCGAGATGATCCACGCAACATTGCATGTGCTGCTTTAGTTTTGCCCTTTAAAATATAGAGATCAGTAGATTTGATGCAAAATCTGTTCCCTTGAAAAAAGAGAGATTTAAATATACCACTAGAATTTACTGTATTTACATATTTAAAAATTATCATCTAAAAAGTTCAGGTATTTATTTTATATATATATATATATTTGAAAGATATAATGGTTATTAAATTTGACGCTTGTAAGCTACCTTTTAGCTTTTATCCCCTCAAGTTGTTTTAGTTATTAAATTTCACTTAATGGCTGGTTTGACAAAAAAATTAATTTAATTATGATATGAAAATTGTAAATTTACTTTAAAATATGTGTATGATAGAAAATAAAATTAATTCTATTAAAAATTATATAAAATATAAAATAAAATTTGATTGATGGATTGAAAATAATATATAATGTAAAACAAAATTAATTTTTTATATTAAAAATTGTGTTTGGTATTATAAAATTAATTTAATATTATTAAATTAATTTAATGTTAATATGAATTATTTTAATTTTTGATATTATTAAAATAATATGAGGATCAAACAAAGCTTAAGTTTTTTTTTTCTTTTACTTTTTTTCTGATCTTATTAACAAAGTACTTTAGCTTTCATTAGGCTTACAATTGCTTTAATAAGCCTTCTTTTTCATCACACTTTCTCAAATAAGCCGTCTACCAAACACTAGTGATGTTGTTAATTTTCCAAAATACAGCAACAATTAAAATTAATTTTATAAATCAAATTAGACATAAAATTTAATATTAAATTAATAATATTTTTAAATTATTCACATAAACTAATATTAAATTAATTTTATTTTACTTTCGTAAATTTTAAAATGACAAATTTTATTTTACATCATCTCAAACTAAACCACTACGGCCCTATTTATTTCAGGGTTAAAAATTAACCTAATTTAATTTTAACCAGCCATATCACATTACATATAAAATTAATATTAAAAATTAATTTTATTTTATATCCCACATATATTATTAAAATAATAACTAACTTATATCACATTTCTCACATATCTCAGTATAATAACTAACTTTATATCACATCCCTCACATATCTCAATATAATAATTAATTTTATTTCACATCATTCACAATTTTTAATAAAAAATTTTTTTTATCTAAATTTAATTTTAATTTTATTAAATTAAATCTTATAAACAAACAGACCCTACTTTTAAATTCTCTAGATATATGTTGGCATATAAGGTAGCAATTAGAAGTTAAAATGAGAGATTGAGATAATTAAATTAAGGGAAGAAAAGAATGTTGAGGTTGTGGTTCTGGAGCAAAACCCAATGGCTTTGGATAGTGGAACGGCTCAGTTGCAAAACGCTGAAGAGAAGAAAGAAAGAATAATCAAGTGAATTCTTTTGGGAAGAGCTATATTTCAAATCTTCCATAAATTTTAAAATAAAATATCACAATAAATATATTTTTTATTCAAATAAAAAAATATCCACAAAAAACAAATCTCTATAAATATCATATACATATTTAGTACTCAATATCTATGGAACATATATTGTAGATTATCATGTTATAGCTAAAGTGATTAAAATATTTAGATGCATTATTGTAAATTATAATATAAAATTATGTAAATATAGTAAATTTTTTATGGAATCTAAAATAACTATTATTTAAAAAAAAATAATTGTTTGATTTAATAATATTTTCAAATAATTTTATATAATATTATAGAATTATCAGATAATTTAAGAGATTAAAAAAAAGAAGTACCCAAATTTAGGATTGATGCTGTAGGAAACAGCAGCTGCGGCCTTTCCACCTCCATGTTTGTTGGTGAAGTCTTCCCTGATCCTCCCAAGAAGGCAATTGGAGTCCTCCTCCGAGCTGGTTCAGCTGCAACCACACTGTATGCTGCAAAGCCAAGATGATGGTTACTCGAATTTCCATTAACAATGTGTTTTAATATTAAAAAAATAACAATCACTATCTGATTATTTACACATTAAACTACAAATTCAGGATGCTTGAATACTTCAAATCAATTAGTAGGAGAACTGTGTACAAATATTGTTTTTGTCATTCAGCATTTAAATAAACTAGATTTTTATGTATTAATTTAGTCAAGATATATAGAAGCATTTATAATAGGAATGATGATAATTATCGACCAAATTATCAAGAAAAGCGAGTAATTTAAATATCTCAAATCTATCGTATAAAATGACAGTAAAATGAACGGTGATATTATTAGAAGTAATCAAGTAAGATAACTTAAATGAAAGAATTTATTTTGTTTTGTGTGATAAAAAAATTTCACTTAGACTTAAAAGATATTTTATATGGCATAAATTAATGATACTATATGATGCTTAATGTAAACTACAAAGAAAAAACATACATATAAAATAAGTATCACATGCAAAGATAGAAATGCTAAGATGAATGGGTAGATTATATGCAAAAGAATGAGAAATGAGTAATTTTTGAGAAAGTTAGAGTGATCTCAATTAAGGATAAGCTCGAAGAAAATCGGCTTAAATAGCTTTGGACATATATATATATATATATATTGTAGACTAATGGAAGTTTCAGTAAAGTGAATTGAGTTATTAGATCTTTCTTATATTATAAAAAGAGGCTTAAAAAAGAAGGGCAAAAATGTATGACAAGAAAATATAAGAAATGACTTGTATTCTAGAGCTAAATGATACGTTACTATTTAATAGAGTGTAGTGAAAATAAAGTATTAATGTGGATAATACTAGTAGAATAAAGACTTATTTATTGCTGTTGTTATTGTATGCATTACTTAGTCATGAAACTCTGTAGTAAAATGATCAAAAATATTTGAAATTGAGGGAGCTTCTTTAAGATTAGGAAGTCTTTAATGAGAACACATGCATACAATTTATACAAATTAATTGCACATGAGTTTTATCTTATCCCTCTCATATTGTTGTGATGTAACCTCCAATATTGCTATGATGTAAATTAGAATTTAAATTCTTCTAGATTTTCTAAGTGTAATATATACTTACAACTTGCTTGTTAAAATATATATTTTTTAAGTTCTTAATTTTATCTTAGTATTTTAAATTAGCTTTTTAATTACTTACAGATAGTTTATGATGTGAACTTTTGCTCACTTATCATTACATTCACACTAATATAATAATTTTTATATATTTTTCATTAAATTTAGACAACATAGTACATCATTTCTAAGGAACACCTTAGCCTTAACATAACTTCTAATTAAATAATTCATGTCATACTTGTTTAATAAGTATTATAATAGTTGTAGATTGTCTAAAATAATTGAAAAATTTTTGTATTAATTTAGTCACGGTGCAATTTAAAGTGAAAAGATTGGAGTTAATTAATAAGGTAAAAAATGTCTGAAATTGAGGGAGCTTCTCATGAACAACAGACGCAAACAACCAAATACAGATTGACTGCAAATAAATTAATTTGATCGTATCCCTCCGATATTGCTTTGAAGTAAATCAGAATTTAAAATTCCTCATGATCTTACAGGTGCAGAACATACCTATCTAGTGATACTAATTTGTGAAAAATAAATCAATAACCTTATAAAAATCATAACACATATATAGTTTTCCCAATTCCGCCAGATCTCGAGCGCATTCGGGTGAACGACGGTCAGGAAGAATGCAGATCCGTTATAAATCACCTCGATTTGATTAAAAAACTGACCTAAAGGGAAAAAAATCGTCTGAAAATCAATATATGGTCATAAGCATTAAGCACGAGCAATTCCGTCAAATTATCGATCTGCAATTCGATGAATCTTCAACAATTATCTGTTAGATCCGTCACTAACGGAACAGAGAGCCGCCGGAAATTGAAATTTGAAAACACCGCCGAGCGCGGAAATGACCGAATTACGAAATCGATCGAGGCTGGATCGTAGATCACTCACCGAATCCGCTCTCGACGAGATAGTTGAAGGTGTGCCCGTTGAAGTTGCAGGTGAACTTCTTGTTGCTCGCCGGCAGCTTCTGCAGGCATTGGGACGCGATCTCCGTGAAATTCCCCTTGAACTCCGTGTACTCTGTCCGGATCACCGTCCCCCGCGCCTCGAAACTGTAGATCAGCGTCTGCTGCCCCATTCTCGATCCGCAGATGCCCTCCGCCAATCAAGTCCAAGAACCGAGAGAGACAAACAGAGAGTCCAAGGTGAGAGAGAGAGAGAGAGAGAGAGAGAATGCCGTGGGAGGGAAACGAGATTTTGGAGCCGGATCATAGCTCAGAGCTCCACTCCGTCGAAAATGGAGGAAATAAATAGGCCTTCATTAAGCGGAAGTTCGTTATATTTACGTTCTCTCAAATACCCTTTTGTTTGAACATAATATCAAGTTTGACACTCCCTCTGCGACGGGATGCTTGCCTAAAAGCTTTTGCGTAGGTGGTATTATTGTAATTTTCCTTAAAGTAGAGGGCTAAATTGATTATTTTTCAAATAGAAACATATTCTTTGGGATGTTAACAATTCGATCTCGAGCCAATCCAACCTCAGCTCAAGATTGAATTGAAAGTTTTCGATTCGATCCAAAGAATGAATAAAGAGAGTTCGATCTGATCTCGATTCAAGCTGGGTCTGGCTCATTTGTTATCAATTCACTCTCGATCCGAGCCAAAATCTATTCAACTTTCGATTAATTTTTGATCATTTATCCAAATATTATGGATAAATATATTTGTTCATTCAATTAGCTTAAACTATGGTCACTCACTTTGATCTATTATTTAAATATAAAAAATAAAAAAATAATTTATAATAAATATGATTTAAATGATTATAGAAAAAATTCTAATGAAAGTCTAATAAAGCTTTCCAGAAGACTACTGAAAAAACTATATACTAAATCTAGCTACATATATATATAATATTTTTTATTTTTTTAATCAATCCGATTTCGAGTCATCTCGATCCGATTTCGAGTCATCTCGATCCGATCCTATGCCGGCTCAAGATTAGATTGATAAAATTTTCGAGCCAAAAAAGCGGCTCGTTAGTCGGCTCATTTAGATCGAACAAATTATCATATAAAAAATGGCATGAGTGCTATTTATTTCGTTTAACCACATCATGAGACTCAAAATTTTTAGAACTGCAAGCATGCACATGAAATTTGACATTAGGTGTGTAATCAGAGTATTATATTAAAAAACCTTCATATAGAGAAGATTAAAGTCAAATTTCATATATTCTCTTCAAATATAATAAAAACTAATTGAATACTCACACAATTGCTTCTATTCAGTTTTAAAAAAAATTGCTTCTATTCAGTTAAAATAACTTATTATGCAATGAATCGTACACTAAATGCTTGTACTCCACTTGAATTCAACGTAATGCAATGAATAGCTATAAAAACATCACTATTCAGCTCAAATTTATTGATATGTCATAAATCAGTCTCTAAAAGTATCTATTCTCTTAAAATTGATTGATATACTAACAAAAAATTGTATAATTGCTGGCATTACATTAAAACGCAATCAAATATTCCTAATTGATTGCCACATATCAATTTTCGATTGAAATATATCAATATAGCAAACATTAGGTGTGTGATCAGATTATTATGTTAAAAAACCTTTGTATAGACAAGAATAAAGCCAAATTGCATATATTCTCTTCAAATATAATAAAAACTAATTGAATACTCACACAGTTGCTTGTATTGAGTTAAAATAACATATTATGCAATGAATCATACTCTAATGCTTATACTCCTCTTAAATTCAATGTAATGCAATGAATAGCTGCAAAAAAATTACTATTTAACACAACTTCATTGATATGTCGTAAGTCAGTCCATAAAAGAGCTTATTCTCTTATAATTGATCAACATACTCACAAAAGGAAGTATACTTGTAGGTATTATATTAAAATACAATCAAATGTCCCTAATAGATCATCAAATATCAATTTTCGATTGAAATAAATTAATATAGCAAATATTAGGCGTGTAATCAGAGTATTATGTTAAAAAATCTTTATATAGACAAGATTAAAGTCAATTTGCATATATTGTCTTTCAATACAATTTAAACTAATTGAATACTCACACATTGCTTGTATTCAGTAAAATTAACTTACTATGCAATAAATCGTACTTTAAATGCTTGTACTCCACTTGAACTCAATATAATACAATGAATAGATGCAAAAACATCACTATTCATCGCACATTCATTGATATGTCATAAATCAGTTCCTAAAAGAGCCTATTTTCTTAAATTTATCGATATACTGATAAAAAGGTGTATAATTATAGGTATTATAATAAAACGCAATCAAATATCCCTAATAGATCGCCACATAAAATTTTTCGATTAAAATACATCAATATAGCAAACATTAGGTGTGTAATCAGAGTATTATGTTAAAAAACTTTTATATAGATAAGATCAAAGTCAAATTATAAATATTCTATTCGAATACAACAAAAACTAATTGAATACTAACACAATTGCTTCTATTCTATTAAAATAACTTATTATGCAATGAGTAGAACTCTAAATACTTGTACTCACCTTGAATTCAACGTAATGCAAAGAATAGCTGCAAAAAAATTTATATTTAACTCAAATTCATTGATATGTTATAAATCAGTCCCTAAAAGTGTCTATTCTCTTAAAATTTATTGATATACTAACAAAAAAATGTATAATTATAGGTATTACATAAAAACACAATCAAATGTCCCTAATAGATTGCCACATATCATTTTTCGTTTTAAATACATCAATATAATAAATATTAGGTGTGTGATCCTATAATGTTAAAAAGCCTTCATATAGATAAGATTAAAGTCAAATGGCATACATACTCTTTAAAAATAATAAAAATAAATTGAATACTCACACAATTGCTTGTATTTAATTAAAATAACTTATTATGCAATGAATCGTACTCTAAATGCTTGTACTCCACTTGAATTAAACGTAATGCAATGAATAGCTGCAAAAAATTACTATTCAATCAAATTCATTGATATGTCATAAATCAGTCCCTAAAAGAGCCTATTCTCTTAAAATTGATCGATATACTAACAAAAAAATGTATAATTGTAGGTATTATATTAAAACGTAATCAAATGTCCATAATAGATCGCCATATATCATTGTTCGATTGAAATACATCAATATAGCAAATATTAGGTATGTAATAAGAGTATTATGTTAAAAAAGCTTCATATAGACAAGATTAAAGTCAAATTTCATATATTTCCTTTAAATACAAAAAAAACTAATTGAATACTTGCACAGTTGCTTGTATTCAGTTAAAATAACTTATTAGGCAATGAATCATACTTTTAATGCTTGTACTCCATTAGAATTCAACGAAGTGTAATGAATAGCGGTAAAAACAACACTATTCAAGTCAAATTCATTCATGTGTAATAAAGCAGATAGTAAAAGAGTTTTTTTTTAAAATTGATCGACATACTGATAAATAGATGTGTAATTATATGTATTATATTAAAACGCAATTAAATGTCCCTAATAAATCGCCAAATATCAATTTTAGATTGAAATACATCAATAAAGAAAATATTAGGTTTGTAATCAGAGTATTATGTTAAAAAACTTTCATAAGTCAAATTGCGAATATTCTATTCGAATACAATAAAAACTAATTGAATACTTACAGAATTGCTTCTATTCAGTTAAAATAAGTTATTATGCAACGAATAAAACTTTAAATGTTTATACTCCCCCTAAATTCAACGTAATACAATGAATAGCTGCAAAAATATCACTATTGAACTCAAATTTATTGATATGTCATAAATCAGTCCCTAAAAGTGTCTATTCTCTTAAAATTGATTGATATACTAACAAAAAGATGTATAATTATAGGTATTACATTAAAACGCAACCAAATGGCCCTAACAGAACGCCACATATCATTTTTCGTTCGAAATACATTAATATAACAAACATTAGTGTGATCTGAGTATTATGTTAAAAAACTTTCATATAGACAAGATTAAAGTCAAATTGCATACATTCTCTTTAAAAATAATTAAATACTCACACAATTGCTTGTATTCAATTAAAATAACTTATTATACAATGAATTGTACTCTAAATGCTTATACTCTACTTAAATTCAACGTATTGCAATAAATAGCTGCAAAAACGTTACCATTTTACTCAAATTCAATGATATATTATAAATCAGACCCTAAAAGAGCCTATTCTATTAAAATTGATCGATATACAGAAAAATTAATGTGTAACTATAGGTATTACATTAAAACGTAATCAATTGTCCCTAATAGACCGTCAAATATCAATTTGCGATCGAAATACATCAATATAGCAAATATTAGGTATCTAATCAAAGTATTATGTTAAAAATCTTCATATAGACAAGATTAAAGTTAAATTGCATACATTCTATTGAAATACAATAAAAAACTAATTAAATACACTCACAATTACTTGTATTAAGTTAAAATAATTTATTATGCAATGAATCGTACTTTAAATGCTTGTACTCCACTTGAATTCAACGTAATCCAATGAAATAGTTGCAAAAATGTTACTATTTAATTCAAATTCATTGATATGTCATAAATCAGACTCTAAAAGGGCCTATTCTCTTAAAATTGATCGATATACTAACAAAAAGATGTATAATTATAGGTATTACAATAAAATACAATCAAATGTACCTAATTGGTCGCCACATATCATTTTTCGATTAAAATACATCAATATAGGAAATATCAGGTTTGTAATCAGAGTATTATGCTAAAAAAACTTTCATATAGACAAGATTAAAGTCAAATTGCATACATTCTCTTCAATTACAATAAAAATTAATTGAATACTCACACAATTGCTTGTATTCTATTAAAATAACTTATTATGTAATGATTCATACTCTAAATGCTTATACTCCCCTTAAATTCAACGTAATGCAACGAATAGCTGTAGAAATATCTCTATTCAACTCAAATTCATTGATAGGTCATAAATCAAACCCTAATAGAGCCTATTCTCTTAAATTTGATCATATACTGACAAATAGATATGTAATTATAGGTATTACATTAAAACGTAATCAAATGTCCCTAATAGATCGCCAAATATCAATTTTTGATTGAAATACATCAATATAACAAACATTAAGAGTGTAATCAGAGTATCATGTTAAAAAATCTTCATATAGATAAGATTAAGGACAAATTGCATTTATTCTCTTAAAATACAATAAGAACTAATTGAATACTCATACAATTGCTTATATTCAGTTAAAATAACTTATTATATAATGAATCGTACTCTAAATGCTCGTCCTCCACTTGAATTCAACGTAATGCAATGAATAGCTGCAAAAACATTGCTATTCAACTCAAATTAATTCATTTGTCATAAATCAGACCGTAAAAGAACATATTCTCTTAACATTGATCGATATACTGATAAATAGATGTGTAATTATAGGTATTACATTAAAACGCAATCAAATGACCCTAATATATCGCCACATATCAATTTTCGATTGAAATACATTAATATAGCAAACATTAGCTGTGTGATCAGAGTATTATGTTAAAAAACTTTTATGTAGACAAGATTAAAGTCAAATTGCAAATATTCTCTTCAAATACAATTAGAACTAATTGAATACTCACATAATTACTTGTATTCAATAAACATCAATTATTATGCAATAAATCGTACTATAAATGCTTGTACTACACTTGAATTCAACGAAATGCAATAAATAGATGAAAAAACATCATTATTCAACTCAAATTCATTGATATGTAATAAATAAGTTTCTAAAAGAGCCTATTCTCTTAAAATTAATCAATATACTATCAAAAAGATGTATAATTATAGGTATTACAGTAAAATGCAATCAAATGTCCCTAATAGATCGTCACATATCATTTTTCGACTGAAATACATCAATATAGTAAACATTAGGTGTATAATTGGAGTATTATGTTAAAAAACCTTCATATAGACAAGATTAAAGTCAAATTGCAGACATTCTCTTTAAATACAACAAAAACTAATTGAATACTCACACAATTACTTATGTTCAGTTAAAATAACTTATTATACAATGAATCATACTCTAAATGCTTGTACTCCCCTTGAATTCAGCATAATGCAATAAATAGCTGTAAAAATATTACTATTCAACTCAAATTCATTCATATATCATAATCAGACCGTTAAAGAGCCAATTCTCTTAAACTTGATCGATATACTGATAAATAGATGTGTAATTATAGGTATTACCTTAAAACACAATCAAATGTCCCAAATAGATCACCAAATATCAATTTTATGTTAAAATACATCAATAGAATAAACATTAGGTATGTAATCAGAGTATTATGTTAAAAACCTTCATATAGACAAGATCAAAGTTAAATTGTGAATATTCTATTTAAACACAATAAAAACTAATTAAATACTCACACAATTGCTTGTATTCAGTTAAAATAACTTATTATATAATGAATCGTATTATGAATGCTTGTACTCCCCTTGAATTCAATGTAATGCAATGAATTGATGCAAAAACATCACTATTTAACTAAAACTCATTGATGTCATAAATCAGATCCTAAAAGAGCCTATTCTCTTAAAATTGATCGATATACTAACCAAAAGACATAATTATAAGTATTACATTAAAACGCAATCAAGTGTCCCTAATAGATCGCCACATATCATTTTTCTACTGAAATACATGAATATAGCAAACATTAGGTGTGTAATTAGAGTATTATGTTCAAAAATTTTCATATAGATAAGAGTAAAGTCAAACTGCATACATTCTCTTCAAATACAACAAAAACTAATTGAATACTCTCACAATTGCTTGTATTCAGTTAAAATAACTTATTATGCAATGAATCGTACTCTAAATGCTTGTACTTCCCATGAATTCAACGTAATGCAATGAATAGATATAAAATGATTACTATTTAACTCAAATTCATTGATATGTCATAAATCAGTCCAAAAAAGGCCTATTCTCTTAAAATTGATTGATATATTAACAAAAAGATGTATAATTATAGGTATTACATTAAAACGCAATCAAATGTCTACAATACATCGTCACAAATCATTTTTCGATTAAAATACATTAATATATCAAACATTAGGTGTGTAATTAGAATATTATATTAAAAAACTTTTATATAGACATGATTAAAGTCAAATTGCATACATTCTTATCAAATAATATAAACAATAATTAAATACTCACACAAATGCTTGTATTCTATTAAAATAATATATTATGCAATGAATCTTACTCTAAATGCTTGAACTCCACTTGAATTCAACGTAATGTAACGAATTGCTGCAAAAACGACATTATCAAACTCAAATTCATTGATATATCATAAATCAGACCCTAAAAGAGCCTATTCTCTCAAAATTGATCGATATACGGACAAATAAATATTTAATTATATGTATTACATTAAAACGCAATCAAATGTCCCTAATAGATCACCACATATAAATTTTCGATTGAAATACATAAATATAGCAAACATTAGGTGTGTGTGATCAGAGTATTTTGTTAAAAGATTTTATATAGACAAAATTAAAGTCAAATTGCTTATATTCTCTTCAAATATAATAAAAATTAATTGAATACTCAGACAATTGCTTTTATTCAGTTAAAATAACTTATTATGCAATAAATCATACACTAAATGATTGTACTCAACTTGAATTCAAAGTAATGCAATGAATAGCAGCAAAAAATATTATTATTCAACTCTAATTCATTGATATGTCATATCAACGAATTTGGGTTAAATAGTATTGTTTTTGCATCTATTCATTGCGTTACGTTGAATTCATGTGGAGTACAAGCATTTAGAGTACGATTCATTGCATAATAAGTTATTTTAACTGAATACAAGCAATTGTGTGAGTATTCAATTAGTTTT
>KZ454830.1:325427-353818 GCA_002786265.1 Apostasia shenzhenica
TCTCTTTAAATTGATCGATATACTGACAAATAGATGTGAAATTATAGGTATTATATTAAAACACAATCAAATATCCCTAATAGATTGCCAAATATCAATTTTCGATTGCTAATATAGCAAACATTAGGTGTGTAATCAAAATATTATGTTAAAAAACCTTAATATAGATAAGATTAAGGTCAAATTACATATATTCTCTTCAAAGATAATAAAAACTAATTGAATACTCGCAAAATTGCTTGTATTCAGTTAAAATAATTTATTATGCAATGAATCGTACTCTAAATGATTGTACTCCACTTAAATTCAATGTTACGCAATGAATAGCAGCAAAAATATGATTCAATGCAAATTCATATGTCATAAATCAGACCGTAAAAGAGTCTATTCTCTTAAAATTGATCGATATACTGATAAATAGATGTGAAATTATAGGTATAACCTTAAAAAGTAATCTAATGTCCCTAATAGATCGTTAAATATCAATTTTAGATCGAAAAACATTAATAGAGCAAATATTAGGTATGTAATCAGAGTATTATGTTAAAAAGTCTTCATATAGATAAGATTAAAGTCAAATTTCATACATTCTCTTCAAATACAATAAAAACTAATTGAATACTCACACAATTGCTTGTGCTCAGTTACAATAACTTATTAAGCAATGAATCGTATTTTAAATGCTTGTACTCCACTTGAATTCAACGTAATGCAATCAAAAGATGCAAAAATATCACTATTCAATTCAAATTCATTTATATTTCATAAATAAGACCGTAAAAGAGTCTATTCTCTTAAAATTGATTGATATACTGATAAATAGATGTGTAATTATAGATATTACATTTAAACACAATCAAATATCCCTAATATGTCGCCACATATCAATTTTCAATTGAAATACATTATTATAGCAAACATTAGGTGTGTAATCAGAGTATTATGTTAAAAAACCTTCATATAGATAAGATTAAGGTCAAATTGCATATATATTGTCTTCAAATATAATAAAAACTAATTGAATACTCACTCAATTGCTTGTGCTCAGTTAAAATAACTTATTAAGCAATGAATCGTACTCTAAATGCTTGTACTCCACTTGAATTCAACGTAATGCAATGAATAGCTGAAAAAAGATCACTATTTAACTCAAATTCATTGACATGTTATAAATCAGTCCCTAAAAGTGTATATTCTCTCAAAATTGATTGATATACTAATAAAAAGATTTATAATTGTAGTTATTACATTAAAACGCAATCAAATGTCCCCAAAAGATCGTCACATTTCATTTTTCGATTGAAATACATCAATATAGCAAACTTTCGATGTGTGATCAGAGTATTACATTAAAAAACCTTCATATAGACAAAATTAAAGTCAAATTATATATATTCCCTTCAAATATAATAGAAACTAATTGAATACTCACATAATTGCTTGTATTTCGTTAAAATAACTTATTACACAATGAATCGTACTCTAAATGAATTCAATGTAATGCAAAGAATAGATGCAATAACATTATTATTCAACTCAAATTCATTGATATATCATAAATCAGTTCCTAAAAGAGCATATTCTCTTAAAATTGATCGTTATACTTACAAAAAGACGTATAGTTATAGGTATTACATTAAAACACAATCAAATGTCCCTAATAGTTTGCCACATATCATTTGTCGACTTAAATACATCAATATAACAAACATTAGGAGTGTAATCAGAGTATTATGTTTAAAAATCTTCATATTGACAAGATTAAAGTCAAATTGCATACAATCTCTTCAAATATAATAAAAACTAATTGAATACTTACACAATAGCTTGTATTCAGTTAAAATAACTTATTATGCAATGAATCGTACTCTAAATGCTTGTACTCCACTTGAGTTCAATGCAATACAATAAATAGCTGCAAAAACGTCACTGTTCAACTCAAATTTTTTTATATGTCATAAATTAGACCCTAAAGAGCGTATTTTCCTAAAATTAATCGATATACTGATAAATAGATGTGTAATTATAGGTATTACATTAAAACACAATCAAATATCCCTAATAGATCGTTAAATATCAATTTTCGATTGAAATATATTATTATAGCAAACATTAGGTGTAATCAGAGTATTATGTTAAAAAAATTTTATATAGATAAGATTAAGGTCAAATTGCATATATTCTCTTCAAATACAATAAAAACTAATTGAATACTCACACAATTGCTTGTGCTCTGTTAAAATAACTTATTATGCAATAAATCATACTCTAAATGCCTGTACTCCACTTGAATTCAACGTAATGTAACACGAGGACTTTCTAGGAAGCCACCCTTCCTAGTACTACTCTCGCCCAAGCACGCTTAACTGCGGAGTTCTTATGGGATCCGGTGCTTTACTGCTGATATGGTCGCACTCGCATTTTTAGTTTGCCGACGTCCAATTATATCATGTGGGACGCTGACGCCCGATTTTGGGTTTCTGTTCTCTTGACGGAATTCAAGCCCCGAAATAAAATTTATTTCTTTCTAAATGATTTTCTAGAAAACTGGCTTAACCCGACGGCTTCCCAGCGCGCCGCCCATTCCTTCGCAGCTCGCGCCTAAGCACGCTTAACTCACGTTATTTTTTCCAAAAAAAATGCAACATGAGGACTTCCCAAGAAGTCACCCATCCTAGTACTACTCCCCCCAAGAATGCTTAACTATAGAGTTTTGATGGAATCTGGAGCTCTAGTGTTGGTGTGGTCACACTCGTATTGTTAATTTGCTGATTTATAGTTTGATCACCCGGGACGCTGACGCCCGATTTTGGATTTCTATTCTCTTGACGGAATTCAAGCCCCGAAATAAAATTTATTTATTTCTAAAAGATTTTCTAGAACACCGGCGCAACGCGAAGGCTTCCCAGCGCGCTGCCCATCCATTTGCCGCTCTCGCCCAAACATGCTTAACTCACGTGATTTTTCAAAAAAAAAAAATGAATGCAACATAAGGACTTCCGAGGAGGTCACCCATCCTAGTACTACTCTCGCCCAAACACATTTAACTGCAGAGTTCTGATGGGATCCGGTGCTTTAGTACTGGTATGGTGGCACTCATATTATTTGTTTGCTGATATCTATTTAGATCACCCGGGACGCTGATACCCGATTTTGGCATCTATTCCCCTTGCCGGCATTCTAGCCCTGAAATAAAATTTATATCTTTCTAAATGATTTTCTAGGAAGCCATCGCGTTTCGCCAGCTTTCCAGCGCGTCTCCCATCCTTTCATTTCTCCAACCCAAGCACGCTTAACCCACATGATTTTTTCAAAAAAAAGTAACACGACCAGGAGGTCATCCATCTTATTACTACTCTTGCCCAAGCATGCTTAACTGCGGAGTCCTGATGTGATCCGGTGCTTTAGTGCTGGTATGGTCGCACTCGTATTGTTAGTTTGCCGACGTCTATTAAAATCACCTAGAACACTGGTGCCCGATTTTGGTTTTCTATTCTATTAACGGAATTCAAGGCTCTAAAATAATTTTTTTTCTTTCTAAATTTTTTCTGCAACACCGGCGCAACGCGACGGCTTCCCAACGCGCCGGCCATCCCATAGCCGCTCCCGGCCAAGCACGCATAACTCACGTGATTTTTTCCAAAAAAAGAATGCAACACAAAGACTTCTCATGAGGTCACCCATCCTAGTACTACTCTCACCCAAGCATGCTTAACTGCAGAGTTCTGATGGGATCCAGAGCTTTAGTGCTGGTATGATCATACTCATATTATTAGTTTGCCGATATCTATTAAGATCACCCGGGATGCTGATGCCCAATTTTTTGTTTCTATTCTCTTGACGGAATTCAAGCCCTGAAATAAAATGTATTTCTTTCTGAATGATTTTCAGGAAAATCAGCACATAGAGATGACTTCCCAGCGCGTCCTTCGCCGCTCCCGCCTAACCACGCTTAACTCATGTGATTTTTTCTAAAAAATGAATGCAACACGAGGACTTCCCAAGAGGTCGCCCATCCTAGTACTACTCTCACCCAAACACGCTTAACTGCAGAGTTCTAATGGGATCCATTGCTTTAGTGCTGGTATGGTCGCACTCATATTGTTAATTTACCGATGTCTATTTAGATCACCCGTGATGTTGACGCCCGATTTTCGCTTTCTATTCTGTTGACAGAATTCAAGCCTTGAAATAAAATTTATTTCTTTCTAAATGATTTTCTAGAACACTGGCGCAACCCGACGGCTTGGACCTTCGCCGCTCCCGCCCAAGCACGCTTAACTCACGTGATTTTTTCCAGAAAAAGAATACTATTTGAGGACTTCCCGGGGATACCGGCGCAACGCGACGGCTTCTTAGCTCGTCGCACATCCCTTCGGCTTTCCTACCCAAGCACGCTTAACTCACGTGATTTTTCACAGAAAAATAATGCAACACGAGGACTTCCGAGGAGGTCACCCATCCTAGTAACTCTCGCCCAAGCACGCTTAACTGTGGAGTTCTGATGGGATCCGGTGCTTTAGTTCTGGTATGGTCGCTCTCGTATTGTTAGTTTGTCGACGTCTATTTAGATCACCCGTGACGCTGACGCCCGATTTTGGCTTTCAATTCTCTTGACGGAATTTAAGCCCTGAAATAAAATTTATTTCATTCTAAATATTTTTCGGAAACACCGGCGCAACGCGGCGGCTTCCCAGCTCGCCTCCCATCCCTTCGTCTCTACCGTCCAAGCACGTATAACTCACTTGATTTTTTCCAAAAAAAGAAAAATGCAACATGAGGACTTCTCAGGACGTCATCCATCTTAGTACAACTCTCGCCAAAGCACGCTCAACTGCGGAGTTCTGAAGGGATCCGGTGCTTTAGTGCTACTATGGTCGCACTCGTATTGTTAGTTTGCCGACGTCTATTAAGATCACTCGGGACACTAACGTCTGATTTTGGCTTTCTATTCTTTTGACGGAAATAAAGCCTCGAAACAATTTTTTGTTCTTTCTAAGTGATATTCTGGAATACTGGCGCTACATGACGGCTTCCCATCACGCCACCCATGCCTTCACCGCTCTCGCCCAAGCACTCTTAACTCACGTGATTTTTTTCAGAAAAAGAATACAACACGAGGACTTCCCAGGAGGTCACCCATCCTAGTACTACTCTCGCCCAAGCACGCTTAAGTTCTGATGAGATCCGGTGCTTTAGTGATAGTATGGGTGCACTCGTATTATTATTTTGCCGACGTCTATTTAGATCATCCGGAACGCTGAAGCCGATTTTGGCTTTTTATTCTCTTGACAGAATTCAAGCTCCGAAATAAAAATTATTTTTTTTCTAAATGATTTTCTGGAACACCGGCGCAACGCGACAGCTTCCCAGCGAGCCGCCCATCCCTTCGCCGCTCCCGCTCAAGCACTATTAACTCACGTGATTTTTTCAAAAAAAAAAAAATGCAACACGAGAACTTCCCAAGAGGTCACTCATCCTAGTACTACTCTCTCCAATGCACGCTTAACTGCGAAGTTCTGATGGAATTCGGTGCTTTAGTACTGGTGTACTCGCACTCGTATTATTAGTTTGTCGACGTCTATTTAGATCACCCGGGACGTTGACGCCTGATTTTGGCTTTTTATTCTCTTGACGGAATTCAAGCCTCGAAATAAAATTTTTTTCATTCTAAATGATTTTCTGGAATGCTGGCGCAATGCGACGGCTTCCCAGCGCGTCGAACATCCCTTCGCCGCTCCCGCCCAAGCACGCTTAACTCACGTAATTTTTTTCATAAAATCATGCAATATGAGGACTTTCCAGGAGGTCACTCATCCTAGTACTACTCTCTCCTATGCACGCTTAACTGCGGAGTTCTGATGGGATCCGGGGCTTTAATGCTGGTTTGGACGCACTCGTATTGTTAATTTGCCGATGTCTATTTAGATCACCCGTGACGCTGACGCCCGATTTTTAGCTTTCTATTCTGTTGATGGAATTCAAGCCCTGAAATAAAATTTATTTCTTTCTAAATGATTTTTTAGAACACTCGCCCATCCCTTCGCCACTCCAGCCCAAGCACACTTAACTCACGTGATTTTTTTCAGAAAAAAATACAACACGTGGACTTCCCGGGAGGTCACCCATCCTAGTACTACTCTCGTCCAAGCAAGCTTAAGTGCGGAGTTCTAATGAGATCCGGTGCTTTAGTGGTGGAATGGTCGCACTAATATTGTTAGTTTGCCGACTTCTATTTAGATCACTCGGGACGATGACGCCCGATTTTGGGTTTCTATTCTCTTGACGGAAATCAAACCCTGAAAAAAAAATTTATTTCTTTCTAAATGATTTTCAGGAACACCGGCGCAATGCGACGGCTTCCCAGCGCGCCGCCCATCCCATCGTCGCTCCCGCCCATGCACGATTAACTCACGTGATTTTTTCTAAGGAAAGTATGCAACACGAGGACTTCCTAAGAGGTCACCCATTGTAGTACTACTCTCGGCCAAGCACGCTTAACTGCAGAGTTCTGATGGGATCCGGAGCTTTAGTGCTAGTATGGTTGCACTCATATTGTTAGTTTGCCGACGTCTATTTAGATCACCTGGGACGCTGACGCTCGATTTTGGCTTTCTATTCTCGTGACGGAATTCAAACTCCGAAATAAAATTTATTTCTTTCTAAATGATTTTCAGGAACACCGGCGCTGCGCCGGACGACTTCCCAGCGCGCCGCCTATCCCTTTGCTGCTCCCGCTCATGCATGATTAACTCACATGATTTTTTCCAAGAAAATATGCAACACGAGAACTTCCTAAGAGGGATCACCCATCCTAGTACTACTCTCGGCCAAGCACGCTTAACTACAGAGTTCTGATGGGATTCGGTGCTTTAATGTAGAATTGATCTCACTAGTATTGTTAGTTTGCCGACATCTATTTAGATCACCCGGGACGCTGACGCCCGATTTTGGCTTTCTATTCTCTTGCAAGAATTCAAATCCCAAAATAAAATTTATTTATTTCTAAAAGATTTAATGAAAAACCGGAGCAACGCGACGGCATCCCACAGCGCCACACATCCCTTCGCCGCTCCCGCCCAAGCACGCATAACTCAAGTGATTTTTTCCAAAAAAAAGAATGCAACACGAGGATTTTCTAGGAGGTCACACATACAAGTACTACTCTCACCTAGGCACGCTTAACTATGGAGTTCTGATGGGATCCGGTGCTTTAGTGTTGATATGGTCGCACTCGCATTGTTAGTTTGCTGACGTCAATTTGATCACCAAAAACGCTGACGCCCGATTTCTGGTTTCCATTCCCTTGAAAGAATTCAAGCCCCAAAATAAAATTTATTTTTTTCTAAATGTTTTTTCTGGAAAACCGGCGCAACGTGACGTCTTCCCAGCGTGCCACCCATCCTTTCGCCGTTCCCGCCCATGCACGCTTAACTCACGTGATTTTTTCCAAATAAAGAATGTTACACGAGGACTTCCCAGGAGGTCACCTAACCTAGTACTACTCTCGCTCAAGCATGCTTAACTGCGGAGTTCTGATGTGATCCGGTGCTTTAGTGCTAGTATGGTCGCACTCGTATTGTTAGTTTGCCGACGTCTACTTAGATCACCCGGGACGCTGACGCCCGATTTTGGCTTTCTATTCTGTTGATGGAATTCAACCCCTGAAATAAAAATTATTTCTTTCTAAATGATTTTCTAGAACACCAGCGCAACGCGACGACTTTACAGCGCGTCCCAAATCCATTCGCTGTTGCTATGGAGTTCTGATGGGATACGGTTCTTTAGTGCTGGCATGATCGCACTCGTATTGTTAGTTTGCCAACGTAAGTTTCCCTTCGCGCTCCCGCCTAAGCACGCTTAATTCACGTGATATTTTCCAAAAAAAAATGCAACACGAGTACTTCGCGGGAGGTCACCCATCCTAATACTACTCTCGCCCAAGCATGCTTAACTGCGGACTTCTGATGGGATCCGACGCTTCAGTGCTAGTATGGTTGCACACGTATTGTTAGTTTGCCGACGTCTATTTAGATCACTTAGGACGCTGACGCCCGATTTTGGCTTTCTATTCTCTTGATGAAATTCAAGCCGCGAAATAAAATTTATTTCTTTTTAAATGATTTTCGGGAAAAACTGGCGTAACGCGACGGTTTCCCAGCAAGTCGCCCATCCCGTCGCAGCTCCCGCCCAAGCACGCTTAACTCATGTGATTTTTTCCAAAAAAAAATGCAACACGAGGACTTCCAGGAGGTCACCCGTCCTAGTACTACTCTCTCCCAAACAAGCTGAATTGCAGAGTTCTGATGGGATCCGATGCATTAGTGCTGGTATGGTCACACTCATTTTGTTATTTTGTCGAATTCTATTTAGATTACCTGGGGCGCTGATGCCGATTTTGGCTTTCTATTCACTTGACAGAATTTAAGCCCCAAAGTAAAATTTAGTTCTTTCCAAATGATTTTTCGGAAAACCAGCGCAACTTGATGGCTTCCCAACGTGCCGCCCATCCCTTCCTCGCTCCCGCCTATGCACGATTAACACACGTGATGTTTTCCAAAAAAAAATACAACACGATGACTTCCAAGGAGGTCACCTATCTTAGTACTACTCTCGCCCAAGCGCGCTTAACTGCAGAGTTCTGATGGAATCCAGTGCTTTAGTGTTGGTATGGTCACACTCGTATTGTTAGTTTGCCGACGTCAATTAGATCACCCGGGACACTGACGCCCAATTTTGGGTTTCGATTCTCTTGAAGGAATTCACCCCCCGATATAAAATTTATTTCTTTTCAAATAATTTTTTGGAAAACCGGCGCAATGCTACAGCTTCCCAGACGCCCTTCGCCGCTCCTGCCCAAGCACGCTTAACTCATGTGATTTTTTTCAAAAAATAATGCAACACGAGCACTTCCGAAGAGGTCACCCATCCTAATACTACTCTCGCCCAAGCACGCTTAACTGCGGAGTTCTTATGTGATTCGGTACTTTAGTACTAGCATGATCGCACTAATATTATTAGTTTGCCGATGTCTCTTTAGATCACACAGTGCAATTACGGCTAGGTGTGTCTAGAATAAACCCGACCTGATAACCTGACCCAAACCCAACCCGAAAATGTCAAGTTGGGGTCAACCCAAATAAATTTCGGGTTAAGTTCGGGTTATTAAACTTTACCCAAATAATTTTGGGTTGGGTTCGGGTTTGACCTGAAAACCCAAACCCGATCCGAGATATCCGCGTACGCGGTGCTTTTGTATCGTCCGATCGAAATCAAATGGCGTGATGACGCTAGAGCAAAGGCGGAGATTTAGGGTTGCTCGTCGGCCTCTCTTCAGCAGATCGATCATTTAGAGATTTCGATCTCTCTGCGCACTCCTCTCTAGCGTCGCTCTTCTCCAGCGTCGTCTTCAGCAGCTAGCTGGCCTCGCCTCAGCCCGCCGGCCTCGCTTCAGTCCGCCGGCCTCGCTTCAGTCCGCCGGCCTCGCTTCAGCAGCCCGCCGGCCTCGCTTCAGTCTCATATTTTTCACTGCACTTTGGTCAAGTAAGTGGGATCTATCATTGCTTTCCCCATTTACCATATTAGAGACCAAACTTCGGAAAAAGGCATCCGGCTCGTTATATTTTGAGATTTATCTTCTCTATGATTATTTTCTATTCTCAATGCACCTCCTTAGTTAGTCCCTTCATTTTGACAAAATTAGTGTTGGCGTTACTTTGACAACAAATTAAAGGCCTAATTACGCCTCTATTTTTTTTTCTTTTGAGTCCCTGCTGGATATCAGTGAAAAAAAATAAAAAAACCGCAAAAAAACTGATGCGTAGAACTGGAAAAATGGCTGCAGTTGTTCTCTAATTTCTTGTGGCTTTTTTGAGGTATTTGAAGTGATTACATTGCATTTTTGAGGTATTTAAGTCAATCATCTGAAACGATAAGCTGAAGGAAATCATTGCCTTTTTCATCTGTACAAAAAGTATGGCATAATTTTAATGCAAAAAACCTGCATTCCAGCTACTGAAACTATAAAATTCAAATATACATATTATCTTTTTGTATTGACATTTGTTTTTAATAGTTGAAAATATAAATATCAATTGTATGGCTATATTAAAGTGATGCTATTTTGCAATCTTGGTTATCAAATGTTTGCATTTTTTGTCTAACAGATGGAAGAACAAGTTGTTAGTGAGAAGGTTGCTGATCAAATGATTGATGTTATTGATTATGTTGAATTCAATCAAGATAATGATAGTGATAGCTTTGAATCAAATACAAATTCTGTAAGGAAAAAGAGGAGACTGAAATCTTTTGTATGAGGCTTTTTTGAAATGATGCCTTTAGGAGAGGATAAAAGAGAGAGATGTAAGTGTAAGAAATGTGAGATGATTTATATCTGTGATAGTAGATTTGGTACAACAAATTTGAAAAGATATTTGAAGAGTTGCAAGAATAGGGACATACATGATATAGGTCAAATTATTTCACAATCAAGTTGTGGCAATACTTTGTCTTTGTCATCCCCAAAGACTTTAAAATTTGATCACAAAATTTTTCGTGATTTGTTGACTGCTGCTATTATCATGCACGATTTACCATTTCAATGTATTGAGTGGATTGGAATTAAAGTTGTTCTACTTTATTTGCGTGGAGACTTGCAACTTATGAGTAGGAATACAATGAGAAATGATTGCAAGAAATTATATTCAAGGGAAAAATCTAAAGTTCGTGAAATGCTAGTCTCATCACCAAGTAGAGTTTGCTTGACCTCTGACTTATGGACTTTGATAAATACTGATGGTTTCATATGTTTGATTGTACATTTTATTGACAGCAATTGGAAGCTACAGAAAAGAATATTGAATTTTGGTTACATGCCTCCTCCACATGATGATATTGCTTTATTTGAAAAATTGCAATCATTCTTATGTGAATGGAGTATCTATAAAAAAATTTTCAGTATCACTTTAGACAATGCATCTGCCAATAATATTTCAGTTGATTTTTTGAGAAATTAGTTAAATTTGAAAGGGGGACTTTTATGTAATGGAGAATTTTTTCATATACGGTGTTGTGCTCACATTGTTAACTTGGTTGTTCAAGAGAGTTTGAAAGAAATAGATGATTCAATTATTAAAGTTCGTGAATGATTTAACGTAAAAGGATCTCAATCAAGAAAAATAAAGTTCTTAGAGTGTGAGCCAAAGGTGTCTCGATGATAAAAAAGGTTTAGGACAAGATGTTCCTACTAGATGGAATTCAACATTTATAATGCTTGATATTTACTACAAACGTCCTTTGATGCATTTAGAACTGAGTGATTCAAGTTTCAAGCATTGTCCATCAATTGTTGAATGAGAGAAAGTGGAGAATATTTATTATTTTTTGGCTCCCTTTTATGAGATTACTTGTATTTTTTCTGGAACCAAGTATCTGACTGCCAATATGTATTTTCCTTGTGTATCTTCAGCTTATGCAACATTGAAGGATGAAGCTCATAGCAGCCTTGATTATATAAGAAACATGGCTATGAAGATGTTGGTAAAATTTGAAAAATATTGGCATGATTTTAGTGTGATATTGGCAATAGCAGTTATCTTGGACCCCAGATATAAGCTTCAATGTATAGATTGATGGTACAAGCGACTTTATAGAGATGGTGCCACTACTGAGATTGAAAAAGTGAAAGATAAGTTATTTTTATTATTCAGAAATTATTCTAAATGACAATTGCTTCAATGTTCATCTGCATCAATTTCAATGAAGAAAAGTCAAACAGTAAGAAGCATTCACTCAAAATGTCACACTTCAACTAGAATAAAATCTCAGCTTTTGAAGGTAATTATTTTTGTTGCATATTTAACATAAGACTAATTATTTTTTATTCTTAATTTTAGGTTTTTTTTAAGAAATTCTTAATTTTAGTTTTGATTTAAAATAATTAGGAATTTGATTCATTCGATGATGATGATCACTTGGCTAAAAGATCTGAGCTTGAATTGTATTT
Organism: Apostasia shenzhenica; assembly: GCA_002786265.1. Taxonomy (NCBI): domain Eukaryota; kingdom Viridiplantae; phylum Streptophyta; class Magnoliopsida; order Asparagales; family Orchidaceae; genus Apostasia; species Apostasia shenzhenica. Next base: position 337,432 of record KZ454830.1, read on the forward strand.
GGATGAGCCAAAGTTAGATAGAAAAACCAACATCAATTTAGATATTTTGGATTTTTGGAAAGGTAATCAATATCGATTCCTTGAAGTTTCTGCAATGGCTTGAGATATATTGTGCATTCCAGTATCTACTGTTGCATCAGAAAGTGCATTTAGCAACAGTGGAAGAATTCTTGATCAGTATCGTAGTACTTTAAAACATGATATTATTGAGGCATTTGTATGTACAAAAGATTGGTTATATGAAAGTCAAGGTATATATATGTTTATTATCAAATATTTATACTTTGTGATTGATTATATTTATTGAGTTAATTATTGCACTCATTTATCTTTATGTATTTTATTTTGTAGATTTATCAAAGTTGGAGCTTGAGGAACTCACAAAGAATGTGCTTGATTTAGATGTTAATGATAAGGAAGAAGAAGAACAATCATTTCTTACAAACAATGAAACAATTAGATCATAATTCTGCTAATCGTATTTGTGGACTTAATCTCAAATTTGTTGATTGTTGCATTTTAACTGATTTTGTTTATAACTCTATATATTGTTAATTTTGTTTTGTTAATTGTTAAGTATTGTGGTTAGCTAGTTAATTTATAATAATTTTTTAAGGATTAATGTGTTATGTTAAATTTGAATCGTCTTAAAATATTTTAGTTTACATATACTATATTTTTATGTTTAATTTTATTTTATTATAATGCATATAATTTGATATATTGAATTAATTGTTGATACGAAGTATTATGTTATTGTCTTGAATTTGATTTTTATTATTAGATTATTAGTGAGTTGTTTATTATTATGATATTATTTTTGTTGTTATGATGTTAATATTAAAAAATGAGTATAAGAGTAATTATTCAGTTATTTTATTTTTTTAATTAAAAAGATGCTTGTTATTTTGTATATTATAATTCAATCTCAATGTTGTGTATTAATACTTGAATATCAAAAAAAGAGATTTAATTGTTGGGTCCGGTTGGGTTGACTCGAACCCGATCGGGTCAAATTCGGGTTGAAGACTTGACCCGAAAATAAGTTTGGGTCGAGTTCGGGTTGGCCCGAATCGGGTTGGGTCAAACTCGGGTTTGACCCGAACCTGACCCGATAACCCAACTTGACACCCCTACTTATGGCTGATTTTGGCTTTCTATTCTCTTAACGAAATTCAAACCTCAAAATAAAATTTATTTCTATCTAAATGATTTTCTAGAAAACCGGCGCAACGCGACATCTTCCCAGCGCGTCGCCCATCGCTTCGCCGCTCCCGCCCGAGCACGTATAACTCATGTGATTTTTTCCAAAAAAAGAGCGCAACACGACAACTTCTCAGGAGGTCACCCATCCTAGTACTACTCTCGCCCATGCTCACTTGACTGCAGAGTTCTGATGGGATCTCGTGCTTTAGGGCTGGTATGGTCGCACTCATATTGTTAGTTTGTCGAATTCCATTTAGATCACCCGGGACGCTGATGCCCGATTTTGATTTTGTATTCTCTGGACGGAATTCAAGCCCAGAAATAAAATTTATTTCTTTCTAAATGATTTTCTGGAAAACCGACACAACGCAACGACTTCCCAGCAAGTCGACCATCCCCTTCAGCGCTTCTACCTAAGCACGCTTAACTCACGTGATTTTTTTCAAAAAAAGAATGTAGCACGAGGACTTCCTAAGAAGTCACCCATTGTAGTACATCTCTCACCCAAGCACGCTTAACTGCGGAGTTCTGATGTGATCCGGTTCTTTAATGCAGGTATGGTCGCACTAGTATTGTTAGTTTGCCGACGTCTACTTAGATCACCCGAGACGCTTATGCCCGATTTTTCCGTTTTATTCTCTTGACGGAATTCAAGCCCCGAAATTTTTTTTTTCTTTCTAAATGATTTTCTGGAATACCGACGCAACGCTACGGCTTCCCAATGCGGCACCCATCCCTTCGCCACTCCCGCCTAAGCACGCGTAATTCACGTGATTTTTACAAAAAAAAAAAGAATGCAACACGAGGACTTCCCAGGAGGTCTCCCATCCTAGTACTACTCTCGCCAAAGCACGCTTTACTGCAGAGTTCTGATAGGATCCGGTGCTTTAGTGGTGGTATGGTTGCACTCGTATTGTTCATTTACCAAGGTCTATTTAGATCACCCGGAACACTCACGCCTGATTTTGGCTTTCTATTCTCTTAACGGAATTCAAACCCCAAAATAAAATTTATTTCTTTCTAAATAATTTTCTGGAAAACCGGCACAACACAACGGCTTCCTATTGCGTCGCTCATCCCTTCGTCGCTACCGCTCGAGCACTTATAACACTCGTGATTTTTTCTAAAAAAAGAATGCAACACAAGGACTTCCCAGGAGGTTACCCATCCTAGTACTACTCCCGCCCAAGCACGCTTGACTGCGGAGTTCTGATTGGATCCAGTGCTTTAATGCAGGTATGGTCGCACCTGTATTGTTAGTTTGCTTATGTCAATTTAGATCACTCGGGACGCTGATGCCTGATTTTGGTTTTCTTTTCTCTTGTCGAAATTCAAGCCCTGAAATAAAATTTATTTCTTTTTAAATAATTTTCTGGAAAACCGGTGCAACGCGACATCTTCCCACCGCGTCGCCCATCCCTTCGCCACTCTCGTCTTGCGTGATTTTTTCTAAAAAAATAATGCAACACGAGAACTTCCCAAGAGGTCACCCATCCTAGTACTACTCTCGCCCAAGAACGTTTAACTGCAGAGTTATGATGAGATCAGGTGCTTTAGTGCTAGAATGATCACACCAGTATTGTTAGTTTACCGACGTCTATTTAGATCACCCGTGACGCTGACGCCCGATTTTGGCTTCCCTTTCTTTTGGCAAAAATTAAGCCCCGAAATAAAATTTATTTCTTTCTAAATGATTCTTTGGAAAACCGGGGTAACACGACGGCTTCCTAGCGCGCTGCCCATCTCTTCGCCGGTCCCGCCCAAGCACGCTTAACTCACGTGATTTTTTCCAAAAAAAGAATGCAACATGAGAACTTCGCAGGAGGTCACCCATCCTAGTACTACTCTCGCCCAAGCACGCTTAATTACGGAGTTCAGATGGGATCCGGTGCTTTAGTGCTGGTATGGTCGCACTCATATTATTAGTTTATCGACGTTTATTTAAATCACCCGGGACACTGACGCCCGATTTTGGCTTTCTATTCTCTTGACGGAATTCAAGCCCGAAATAAAATTTGTATTTTTCTATATGATTTTTTTGAACACCGGCGCCACGCGACGGCTTTTTAGAGCGTCGCCCATCCCTCTTCGCTCTCTCCCAAGCAAGCTTAACTCACGTGATTTTTTTCCAAAAAAAGAATGCAACACGAGGACTTCCTAGAAGATCATCCATCTTAGTACTACTTTCGCCCAAGCATGCTTAAATGTGGAGTTCTGATGGGATCCGTTACACTCGTATTGCTAGTTTGCCGACGTCTATTTAGATCACCGGGGACGCTGACGCCCGATTTTGGGTTTCTATTCTCTTGACAAAATTCAAGCCCCGAAATTATTATTTTTTTCTAAATGACTTTCTGGAACACCGGTGCAACGCGACGGCTTCCCAGTGCACCGCCAATCCCTTTGTTGCTCCCGCCCAAGCACGCTAGCTCACGTGATTTTTTTTTCCAGAAAAAAATGCAACACAAGGACTTCCCAGCAGGTCACCCATCCTAGTACTACTCTCGCCCAAGCAAGCTTAACTGTGGAGTTCTGATGGGTTTCGATGCTTTAGTGCTGGTATGGTCGCACTTGTATAGCTAGTTTGCCGACGTCTATTTAGATCACCCGGGACGCTCACACCCGATTTTGGCTTTCTATTCTCTTGGCGGAATTAAAGCCCCAAAATAAAATTTATTTCTTTCTAGATGATTTTCTGAAAGACCGGCGCAACTCGACGGCTTCCCAGCGCATCGCCCATTACTTCGCCGCTTACGCCCAAGCACGCTTAACTTACGTGATTTTTTCCAAAAAAAGAATGCAACACGAGAACTTCCAAGGAGGTCACCCATCCTCGTACTACTCTAGCCCAAGCACGCCTAACTCACGTAATTTTTTTCAGGAAAAAATACAACACGAGGACTTCCTAGGAGGACACCCATCCTAGTACCATTCTCGCCCAAGCACGCTTAACTGCGGAATTTTGATGGGATCCGGTGCTTTAGTGCTGGTATGGTCACACTTATATTGTTAGTTTACTGACGTCTATTTAGATCACCCGGGACACTGACGCTCGATTTTAGTTTTCTATTCTCTTGACGGAATTGAAACCCCGAAATAAAATTTATTTTTTTCTAAATGATTTTCGAGAAAATCGGCGCAACGCAATGGCTTCCCATCGCGTCGCACATCCCTTTGCCGCTCGCCCAAGCACGCTTAACTCACATAATTTTTTCCAGAATAAGAATGCAGCACGACGACTTCCCAGGAGGTCACCCATCCTAGTGCTACTCTCGCTCAAGCAAGCTTAACTGTAGTGTTCTGATAGGATTCAGTGCTTTAGTGCTGGTATGGTGGCACTCGTGTTGTTAGTTTGCCGACGTCTATTTAGATCACCCGGAATTCTGATTCCAGATTTTGGCTTTCTAATCTCTTGACAAAATTCAAGCCCCGAAATAAAATTTATTCCTTTCTAAATGATTTTCTGGAACAACGGCGCAAAGCGATGTCTTCTCAGCGCGCCGCCCATCCCTTCGCCGTTCCCGCCCAAGCACTCTTAACTCACGTGATTTTTTCTAAAAAAAGAATGCAATACGAGGACTTCTCAAGTGGTCACCCATCCTATTACTGCTCTCGCCCAAACACGCTTAACTGCAGAGTTCTGATGGGATCCGGTGCTTTAGTGCTGGTATGGTCGCACTCGTATTGTTAGTTTGCTGACATCTATTTAGATTACCCGTGGTGCTGACGCCCGATTTTGGCTTTCTATTCTTTTGACAGAATTCAAGCCCCGAAAGAACATTTATTTTTTTCTAAAAGATTTTCTAGAATACCGGCACAATGCGACGGCTTTCCAGCGCGTCGTCCATCCCTCGCCGCTCCCGCCCAAGCACGCTTAACTCATGTGATTTTTTTCATAAAAAATCATGCAATACGAGGACTTCCCAGGAGGTCCCACATCCTAGTAATACTCTGGCCTAAGCACGCTTAATTATGAAGTTCTTATGGGATCCGATGCGTTAGTGCTGGTATGATCACAACCGTATTGTTAGTTTGCCGATGTCTATTTAGATCACCCGGGACGCTGACGCCCGATTTTGAGTTTCTATTCTCTTGACAGAATTCAAGGCCCAAAATAAAATTTCTTTCTATCTAAATGATCTTTAGGAAAATCGGCGCACCGAGACGCGTTGGGAATTCCCAGTGCGTCGCACATCCCTTCGCCGCTCCTGCCAAAGCATGCTTAACTCACGTGATTTTTTTCAGAAAAAGAATGCAACACGAGAACTTCCAAGGAGGTCACCCATCCTTGTATTACTCTCGCCCAAGCACGCTTAACTGCGGAGTTCTGATGGGATTCAGTGCTTTAGTGCTGGTATGGTGGCACTTGTGTTAGTTTGCCGACGTCTATTTAGATCACCCGGAACGTTGATTCCCGATTTTGGCTTTCTAATCTCTTGACGGAATTCAAGCCCCGAAATAAAATTTATTTCTTTCCAAATGATTTTCTGGAACAACGGCGCAAAGCCACGGCTTCTCAGCGCGCCGCCCATCCCTTCGCCGCTCCCGCCCAAGCACGCTTAATTCACGTGATTTTTTCTAAAAAAAGAATGCAACATGAGGACTTCTCAGGAGGTCACCCATCCTAGTACTACTCTCGCCCGAACACGCTTAACTGCAGAGTTTTGATGGGATTCGGTGCTTTAGTGTTGGTATGGTCGCACTCATATTATTTGTTTGCTGATATTTATTTAGATCACCCGGGACGCTTACGCTTGATTTTGGCTTTCTATTCTCTTGACGGAATTCAAGCCATAAAAGAAAATTTATTCTTTCTAAATGATTTTCTGGAACACCGGCACAACGTGACGACTTCCCACCACGCCGCCCATCTTTTCGCCGCTCCTGCCCAAACACGCTTGTCATGTGATTTTTTTCAAAAAAATCATGCAACACAAAGACTTCCCAGGAGATCACCCATCCTAGTACTACTCACGCCCAAGCACGCTTAATTGCGGAGTTCTGATGGGGTCCGGTGCTTTAGGGTTGGTATGGTCGCACTCGTATTGTTAGTTTGCCAACATCTTTTTAGATCACCAGAGACACTAACGCCAGATTTTGGCTATCTATTCTCTTGACGGAACTCAAGCCAAGAAAGAAAATTTATTTCTTTCTAAATAATTTTCTGGAACACCGGCGTAACGCGACGGCTTCCCACCGCGCCGCCAATCTCTTCGCCGTTCCCGCCCAAGCACGCCTAACTCACGTGATTTTTTCTAAAAAAAGAATGCAACACAAGGACTTTTCAGGAAGTCACCCATCCTAGTACTAATCTTGCCCAAACACGCGCAACTACAAAGTTCTGATGAGATCCAGTGCTTTAGTGCTTGTATGATCGCACTCATATTGTTAGTTTGTCGTTGTCTATTTAAATCAGCTGGGACGCTGACGCCCGATTTTAGCTTTTTATTCTCTTGACGGAATTCTAACCCCGAAATAAAATTTATTTCTTTCTAAATGATTTTCTGGAGCACCGGCGCAACGCGATAGCTTTCCAGCGTGAAGCCCATCCCTTCGTCGCTCCCGCCCAAGCACGCTTAACTCACATGATTTTTTCCAAAAAAAGAATATAACACGAGGACTTCCTAGGAGGTCACCCATCCTATTACTACTCTCGCCCAAGCACGCTTATCTGCGGAGTTCTGTTGGGATCTTGTGCTTTAGTGTTGGTATGGTCGCACTCGTATTATTAGTTTGCCGACGTTTATTTAGATCACTTGGGACGCTGACGCCCGATTTTGGCTTTTTTTTCTCTTGACGGAATTCAAGCTTCGAAATAAAATTTATTTTTTCTAATTGGTTTTCTGATACAGCGGCGCAACGCGTCGTCTTCCCTAAGCGCCACCCATCTTTTCGAGGCTCCCGCCCAAGCACGCTTAACTCATGTGATTTTTTCCAAAAAGATTATGCAACACGTGGACTTACCAGGAGGTTACCCATCCTAGTACTACTCTCACCCAAGCACGCTTAATTGTGGAGTTCTGATGGGATCCGATGGTTTAATGCTGGTATGGTCACATCCGTATTGTTAGTTTGCCGATGTCTATTTAGATCACCCGGGACGCTGATGCCAGATTTTGGCTTTCTGTTCTCTTGACGGAATTCAAGCATCGAAATAAAATTTATTTCTTTCTAAATGATTTTCTGGAACACCGGCGCAACACGACGACTTCTCAGTGCGTCGCCCATCCCTTCGTCGCTCCTGCTCAAACATGCTTAACTCACGTGATGTTTTCCAAAAAAAGAATACAACACGAGCACTTCCCAGGAAGTCACCCATCCTAGTACTACTCTCGCCCAAGCACGCTTAACTGCTGAGTTCTGATGGGATCCGGTGCTTTAGTGTTGGTGTGGTCACACTCATATTGTTAGTTTGCCGATGTCTATTTAGATCACCTAGGGTGCTGACGCTCGATTTTGGGTTTCTATTCTCTTGACGGAATTCAAGCCCCTAAGTAAAATTTATTTCTTTCTAAATGATTTTCTGGAATAATGGCGCAATACGACGGCTTCCCAGCGCGCCGCCCATCCCTTCGCTGCTCCCGCCCAAGCACGCTTAACTCACGTGATTTTTTTCAAAAAAAGAATGCAACACGAGGACTTTCTAGGTAGTCACCCATCCTAGTACTACTTTGGCCCAAGCACGTTTAACTGCGGAGTTTTGATGGGATCCAGTGCTTTAATGCTGGTATGGTCGCACTCGTATTGTTAGTTTGCCTCTCCCGGAACGCTGATTCCCAATTTTGGCTTTTAATCTCTTGACGGAATTCAAGCCCCGAAATAAAATTTATTTCTTTCTAAATGATTTTCTTGAACAACGGCGCAACGCGACGGCTTCTCAGCTTGCCGCCCATCCCTTCGCCGCTCCCGCCCTAGCACGCTTAACTTACGTGATTTTTTCCAAAAAAAGAATGCAACACGAGGACTTCCCAGGAGGTCACCCATCCTAGTACTACTCTCGCCTAAACACGCTTAACTGCGGAGTCTGATGGGATCCGGTGCTTTAGTGCTGGTATGATCGCACTCGTGTTGTTAGTTTGCTTCTCTTAGAATGCTTTTTTTCGATTTTAAGCTGTGTGGATAACATCACTATCAGGATTGCATAAGCAAATAACTCAGATTTGATCACTTCTTACCATTGGGAGAAGAGGGTTTAGACTCCTTAAGATGGGATAAGATTTTAGTGCAAAAGTCAATCATATTGTCTGAGTTGTTGTTGACCACTTTTGTAATCTCAATCAAGAAGGCTGATTGAGAATTAATTTGAGCTTATAGAGATAAGAGATACTGATGATTTCTTTCAGCATTTTCTCCTAATTCACAAAATGAGTCCACAACAAAGTTGGCAAATTTAGCTGTGAAGTGGGACTCAACACCTGAAGTGGATGGAGGCAGAGCGGTAGGAGGAGGTGGAGCTGATGAGGATGGTTGAGTGGATGTAAGTGGAAAGGAAGACTAACCAAATGTGTGAGTAGAGAAGGAAGGCTTGGGCCGACGCAATTTTAAGCTGTGCATGGATAATTGATAGTAGGAGGCTCCAACAGGTTCGACTGAGAAATCAAACCCAAGTCGTGCAGTAAGGTACTCACAAATTACATTCTCATAGTGCAGACTCCGCATAGAGACACTTCTCTGTGCAGCATTGTGGCATTTCTCCATTTCAGAGAGAATAATGCCAACTGTGTCTAAGGATCTCTTTTGGAGGAGGTGATATACAATTGTCTGTTGAATATCAGTCCACTCATCCTTATGGCCTCTGACCTGGATGAGGCACTCCTGAAGTATTCTCCCAAGAGTCTTAGCACGATCACTACAGGATGTCAACTTCTCTACATGCCTGGGTACATGTTTATTAGCACTAGGAGCATTGTACTATTCTTCAAAGCCTAAAATAACTTCAACATCAGTAAAGGAGCTAGGCTTGACACCAAAGTCAACGAGTGTGATGGGATCAGCATGAGTAGTAAAACCAAAAAATGAGATCAAATCATTCTCAGTGATGGTGATGGGAGTTCCTAGGACGATGGTCTCTAAGAGCCTTCCTTCTATGTCACCCTTAAGATTGGCATAGAAGTGCTTCAGGATACTAGGATAGGAGGGGAGCTTACAAGCTACCCATTTACCCCAACCATGACGATCGATAATTTCATTTATAAAATTATCCATCTCATCTCTATTTATAGGCCTCACATTAAGGATAGGGGCAGAGATTACCAATCTGAATTTTTTTTTAGCTTCTGCATCTCTGAGCAGTGAGGCAATGGGGTCATCTGCCTTTTCTTTCCCCTTGGCCGATGATCTAGTCCTCGGTATTGCTACAGGTGAAGGAGGAGAGGCTTCTGCATCAGAAATAATCACCAAGGGAGGCTCCTTTACAGGCTGAGCAGAAACAGGTTTGAAAGCCTGGGATCCCTTTCTAGGCTGCAATCGATCTCTACGGCTATACTGAAAGATGGGAGGCAAGGCTGCAGGTTTCGATTCTGCAGGGAGAAAAGGCTTCAACTTATCTTTTTTGGGAAGTTGATGCTCCCTTGTAGCTGCTATCTCCTCAGGCAGTCGCCTAATAGGAAGGGCGACGGATTTGCGAGGTGAGACAGTGAGCCTGTACACCACAACCTTCTTCTGCCCTCTTAGCCCAGACGGTGGAGAACCAGTGGCCACAACAGCTAGGGTTTTCAGCCGGTCCTCACTATCACTGGAGTCAGAGGAAGAGGAGGAAGGAGAAGAAGAAGAAAATGGCCCTTTGAATGGCCCTTCTTCTTCCAATGGAGCTTTGCCCTTCTTCTTCCAATGGAGCTTTGCCCTTCGGCTGGCTTGAGGCGGAGCTCCCTGACCATTTCTCCTCCTCAGGTTCAGAGAAAAAGGACGAAGATGGAGGAGGCGCTAGCTTCTTATCGCGCGGCATGGATGAAGGAGAGAGATGGCCGCGTTCTAGGGTTCGGCAGAGAGAGCAGAGAGTGCGAGTGAGGAATGGGGGCGACGCAATGTGGGACGGGAGGAGAGAGAAGGCACCGGTTTATTTCCAAAATGCGCCAGGTAGCCTTTAAGTAAACGGGTTTCCCGTTTGACTCGAGGCCCAATAGGTTTGGCGGCTTAGGTAAGTCCAACAGACCAAGCAGCTGACAACTCATAGATTACCTGGGCGGCTTAACAAATAATTGATCTATTATGTGAAATCAACCAGATTTCACAAGGCACAAGAAAAACATTTGATAACACAAAGACTCACATAAGAAATTAAAATCAATGGGATGAGTTGAGACAAGAGATGAATCTGATTTAATTGATGGTGAGTTTTAAATTAATTATTAATTATTATTGACGTAGGATGTGGAGGTCCCAGGAAACACCAAATAGAAAGAGAGTTCTGGGAGACAGCGACGCGTAATGAGAGGGTGAGCCTGTTAATGAAAGCTCGAGGAGAAGATTAGTTCAAAGCAACCAGAAAAGCACAAAGAGATTTAAGGTGGTTCAGGGAGGAAATCCTCTACGTCCACCGGTCGATCAACAAAGAGATTCACTAATAGTCAAAATGTAGCCTTGAAGGCTTATACAATGCTTTATTAGGGAAAAGAAGAAGAAGAAAGGGAGCTCCTCAGTTGGGGCTTTACAAAGAGATCAAAATATCCGGATCTGAGAGCCTGAATCTTGCCTTCTTCCTGTTTGTTCGGCTCTGTATCTCTCTCTCTTGCTGTTCGCTTTTCTTTCTTTTTGGGCCTCTCAGTGTGTCCTCCTTGCAGCTGGGACTGTTCAATGGTTTTTATAGTCGTATGGCATGCGTAGCTGCACCCTGGTTTTCCGGAGAAAAGGTGATGGACGAGCTCTGAGCGCCGTTTGTCTGTCACTAGAGAGGTCCGCGGCTGTACGAGGAGGATGATAGCTTTTAATACTGGTACCTTTTCTGTGAAAGAGTGCCCGTACGGAGAGCGGCGGGGTTAGGTGAAGTTGATTGTGACGGGCGGTACCCTATATCCTCGTGCTCGAGGTTTACCAGGTCTGTCCTGGGATATCGGGGACGAGGCTAGGCTGAAACCTCGTGTCCGACGTTTGACCTGGTCAAAACCTGAAGCTGAGTCAGTAAATTAATTAAACAAATGGAGGCAGTCAGGCACGTGTTCACGGTCTTGGATGCAGCGTAGGAACCACGTGTTTTAACATCAGCCCCCGCGCATTGTCCAGGGCGCGTGGGGGTGGGAATATTGATATGGGTCTTGAAATGGCGAACTGTCCGACATGGAATGCGCTGCCCAAGGCCTGCAAAGATAAGATGGGGGCTGGTGCTGCCGCTTTGGCATTTCCTTCCTTTGCCTGTTGAGTTCTGCAGAAGTGAGAGCTTTTACGGAGATAGGGCAGAGAGGAATGGAAGATCGGCGTCCGGCTTCTCTAAAGAAGAGCCGGAGCGCCTTGTGGTCGATTGCCCCTCCGAGAAGAATTAGCCGGGAGGCAGGTGCGTCTTTTGGAAGGTAGAAGCTCTCACGGATAGGGTTTGCCGGTGCCCCTGGCGCAGACGTTGGAATCTCTTCAGGGTTCCGGCGAGCACGGCGAAGCTGCAGATGTGTGGTAGTCCAGATTGCTCTGGTTAAGTCGCCTCCGAAAGTTAAGGAGTTAAAGGAGGTGGTTTTGGAGGAAACAGTACTGGAGAAGAAGCTGGCACCGGGAAGATCATGCTCAAGAAAGAAGAGCTTGAGCGGGTCTCTTTCCCGGGGTTGGGGGGTTTTTTGACGGATTCAAGCCCGAAATAAAATTTATTTCTTTCTAAATGATTTTGGAAACCGGTCATAACCGCGACTGGCTTCCCAGGCTCGCCATCCCTTCGCCTCCCGCCAAGCACGCTTAACTCAGTTGATTTTTTCAAAATAATGCAATACGAGACTTCCCAGGAGGGTCACCCATCCTATACTATTCTCGCCAAGCCACTTACGCTGTAGTGTCGATTGGCATCCGGTGCTTTAGTGCTGGTTTGGTCGCACTGTATTATTTAGTTTTCGACGTCTATTAGATCACCCGGGAGCGACTCGCTGATTTGGCTTTCTATTCCTCTGACAGAGTTAAAGCCCAAAATAAAATTTATTTTTTTAAATGATTTTTGAAAATGGCGCAACGCGCGCTTACCAGTGCGTCGCCATCCCTTGCCGCTCTCTGCCCACAGCACGCTTAACTCACGTGATTTTTTCCAAAAAAAGAATGCAAACGAAGAACTTCCCAGAGTCACTCATCCTATGTATTACTCTTCGCCCAAGCACGTCTTAAGCGGTGGAGATCTGGTCAGTATGGTCAGCACTCGTATTGTTAGTTTCCGACTCTATTTAGATCCCGCGGACGCTGACCCCGTATTTGGCTTTCTATTCTCTTGACGAACAAGCCCGAAATAAAATTTATTTCTTTCTAAATGATTTTCTTGAACAACCGGCCACCGAACATCGAAGCCCGTGATTTTTTTCCAGAAAAAATGCAACCGAGGACTTCCTGGGAGGCACCATCCTTAGTACTACTTCCCCAAGCAGCTTACTGGAAGTTTGTGGGATATTGATGGCTTTATGCTGGTATGGTGACTGTTTGTAGTTTGCGACGTCTATTTAGATCACGCTCTGATTTTGCTTCTATTCTCTTTGACGGAATTTCTACATGCCCCCGAATCAAAGTTATTTTCTTTCTAAATGATTTTTTTGGAAAAATTGGCGCAACACGATACGCTTCCAGCGCGTCACACATCCCATTGCCGCTCTCCGCCCAAGCACGCTTAACTCACGTGATTTTTTTTCAAAGAAAAAAAAGCAACACGAGGACTTCCAGGAGGATCACCATCCTAGTACTATCTCCCAAGCAGCTTAACTGTGAAGTTTTGATGGATCAGTGCTTTGTGCGGGTATGGTCGCCTGTATTTGTTAGTTTACGCCTGCAGTTTAGATCACTCGGGACGCTCAAGCCGCATTTTTGCTTTCTATTCTCTTATATGAATTCAGCCCGAAATAATAATTTATCTTCCTAAATATTTTTCTGGAAAGCACTGCGCAACGTGACGGCTTCCCATGGTCGCACATTATCCGCTTGCCGCCAAAGCACCTAAACTCACTTTTTTTTTCCGAAAAATAATGCAACAACGAGACTTCAGGGAGGTCACCCATCTAGTACAACTCTCGCCCAAGCAAGCTTTAACTACGGATTCTGATGAGATCACCGATGCTTTAGTGCTAGTATGTATCGCACTCTGTATTGCCTATTTTGCTCACATGTCTACTTTAGATCACCGCGGGACGCTAACGCCGATTTTGGCTTTCTAATTCTTTGACGGAATTCAGCCACGAAATAAAATTTATTTCTTTCTAAATGATTTTTGAGACATTCGCGTCAACGCGGCCTTCCCAGCGGCGTCGCCATCCCTTCGCCTCTCCCGCCCAAGCAGTTTACTCACTGATTTTTTCTAAATAGAATGCAACAGAAGACTTCCAGGAGTCACACCATCCTAATACTAACTCGCCAAGCACACTTAACTGCGAGTTTCTAAATAGGACTGGTGCTTTAGTGCTGGTATAGTCGCACTTGATGTGTAGTTTGCCGATGTATATTTTGAATTCACCCGGGACGCTGATCGCTGATTTTAGCTTTCTGTTCTCTATCCGACGGAATTTCAAAGCCCCGAAATAAAAATTTTTATATTTTTTTAAATGATTTTCTGGATATCGGCGCAACAACAACGGCTTCCTAGCGTATCGCAACATCCGCTTCGCTGGCTCCCCTCAAGCACGCTTAACTCGATGTGATTTTCTCCAAATAAAAAATTGGTCAACACAGAACTTCCAGGAAGGTCACCCATCCTTGTACTAACTCTCGCCCGAGCACGGCTTAAAAGCGGTGTTTGATGGGATCGCCTGTGAATTGGAAGCTTTTCCTGAACTCAACTATGGGTTGGCAAAAGTTGATGCTATAGGGAGTTTCTCAAAATCTTGACACATATAAAATTGATGAGTTTTGTTTAGGCCATATGAAACTTCATGAAACTAGGCATGGTGGAGAGAAAGAAGTGAAAGAAAGGGCATAGCTCTAGTAAGCGAGAAGAAGTATGGAAGAACCTTCATCATCACCTTCACTACTTTCCAAGAAAGTCAAGTGAGATATGTCTTCTTCTAGTGATAGTGATGAGGGATAGTGATCCAGAAGCGCCAAAATTGTAGCCCATATGGTTAGAAGATTTGGGAGAAGGGAAAGAAATTTAGTAAAGATGATATGAAGAAATTATTGGAGGTCTAGTAGGGATAGACATAAGAAAAATGTTAAGAACTAGCGAGGGGGAATAATTATAATGAAAATTGGAGACAAAATGTTATATACTTTGGTTGTAAAAAGCCAGGTCACTTTCGAGATGAATGCCCTAAATATCGCAAAAAGAGCACGAAGGCAAGGACAAGCCAAGAAGAAGAAGAAGGTATTGGCCGCCACTTGAGAATGACATCGGATTCATCATCTCTTCTGACAGCGATGCTACAAAAAAGCATGTAGCATAATTTGTTGCACTGATGGGCAAAACAATTGATGAAAGCGATTCTTTAAAAAAGATCTTGAGGTAAGGTGATTTTCAGTAGATGATATGCAAGACTTTATTTGTGAGTTAAGGATGAGTTTAAAGTTATCCAAATCTAAAAGTTAAAGGCTCCAAATAAAGGAGTTAAATTTCCTTAAACTTGAGAGAATCTTTAATTAAAACTTATTCTTCTACAACCTCTCAAATTTGTGGCTTTAGATGAGAAATCATGTAATTTTTTTTCAAGTTGAAAAATTTGAAAAAAAAATCATGATTTAAAATCTAGAAAAAGTTGAAAGCCTTAGAAAGACCTTGAGTATTCACTAAGGGTCAAGTATCTAGATTATGATGCTTGAAACCAAAAGATGCAGTATGCAGATAAGGCCGAAATTGGATAACTGATTCCACTCATAAGAAGAAGACTTATACCTCTTTGATTGTGAGAAGTGGAAAACTAACTTTTCCATTTAAGAATCCTTAGAGGTCACTCGGTGTTTTGAAACGGCTATCTATGAGGACGTGCTCTAAGAAAGGATTAAAGGCATGGGTACCTACAGAATTTTAGCTGCTAACTCCATTGTACCCAATTGGTTTTAGGTTATCGCAAAATTTTTAAGTTTTTGTTTGTAAATAGGTGTGCTTTGAGGAGTAGGGTCGCCGACGAACCTATGGTAATTGATAGTGGTTGCTCATGTCCATATGACCGGTGATGCCTCAAAATTTCCTCTAATAAATTTAAGAATAAGGTAAGGGTTTCTTTTGGTTGATAATGTCAAGGGATCCATAGTAGGTTTATGACTCAATTCTTGTAGAACCTTATTTATTTTTATCAAAAGTACTATTAGTTAAGTATGAAACATAAACCTCCTTAGTGTAAGCCAATTGTGGCGATATATGACTATTTGTTAGAATTTCATTTTACTAAATGCATTATAAACACATTTTGAGTCCGACTCTCATTTAGTTGGTAGTAGAGATGAAATGTGTACACAAATTGATCTTACCCATTACTGAACTAAATAAGTCTATAAGTGCTTGATGTCAAAGGAAGAAGAAGCTTGGTTTATGGCATAGGAGAATGACACATCCAATATGAGGCTTCTCTCCAAGCTCTGCAAAATATTGATCATGTAAGATGGACTTTCCAAAGTGAAATATGAAAAAGAACAAATTAATGTGATGCATGCCAAGAAGGTAAGCAAACCTAGAATGCTCAATAAGAGCCAAAGAGTTGGCAAGTTCTTCTCAAACCTCTTGAATTACTTCATTAGATTTTTAATTAAATTCGCAACGGAGTAGTGTCCATTTGGCGGTAGTAATATGTTTTTAGTTTTTGGTGATGATTATAGTAGGTTTAGTTGGACACTATTTTTCTTGGACATAAAAATGATACTCTTGAAAGATTCCATTATTCTTTTTGTAAAGAGTTGAAAATTGAAAAAGGTGTCAAAGTCAACGATTCGTAGTGATCAGGTGGTGAAGTTTGACAATTTATTTTTAAAATTTTTGCAAAACTAATGATATTTTACATGATTTTTTTAATTCTGAACACCTCAACAAAATGGGATTATGGAAAGGGAAAAATCGAGGCTCTTCAAAAGACAGCACGTGCCAATGCATTAA
>KZ454830.1:363941-433051 GCA_002786265.1 Apostasia shenzhenica
TGAGGATAAACTTAGAAAAAGTCGGCTTCGATGGTTTGGACATCTAAATCGCAGGCCAATTGAAGCTCCAGTTAGAAAAATTGAGTTACTGGATTTTGCCCATGTACAAAGAGGAAGAGGGAGACCAAAGAAGACATGGCAAGAAACTATAAGGAGTGATCTTAGTTACTTAAACTTAGATAAGAATTTGGTAACTGATAGAGCGCAATGGAAACAAAGGATTCATGTAGCCGACCCCACCTAGTGGGATTAAGGCTTGGTTGTTGTTGTTGTTGTATATTTAAATCACCTAGTCCTGCTAACGCCCAATTTTGGCTTTTTATGCTCTTGACGGAATTCAAACTCTGAAATAAAATATAATTCTTTCTAGATGATTTTCTAGAACACCGGCGCAACGCGACGGCTCTAGCGCACTGCCCATCCCTGCGCCGCTCCCGCCTAAGCAAGCTTAACTCATGTGATTTTTTTCAAAAAAAAAATGCAACACAAGGACTTCCCAGGAGGTCACCCATCCTAGTACTACTCTCGCCCAAGCACACTTAACTGCGAAGTGCTGATGGGATCCAGATCATTACCGCTGGTTTGGTCACACTCGTATTGTTAGTATGCCGACTTATTTTGGCTTTCTATTCTTTTGAGGGAATTCAAACCCCGAAATAAAATTTAATTCTTTCAAAATAATTTTCTGGAAAACCAGCGTAACGCGACGACTTCCTCGCTCGTCGCACATCCTTTCGCTGCTCCCGCCCAAGCACGCTTAACTCACGTGATTTTTTTCAGAAAAAGAATGGAACATGAGGACTTCTCAAGAGGTCACCCATCCTAGTACTACTCTATTGTTAGTTTGTCGACGTCTATTTAGATCACCCGGGACGCTAACGCCCGATTTTGAGTTTCTATTCTCTTGACGGAATTCGATCCTCGAAATAAAATTTATTTATTTCTAAATAATTTTCTAGAAAAATGGCGCAACGCGACGGCTTGCCAGCGCGTCACACATCACTTCGTCGCTCCTGCCCAAGCACGCTTAACTTACGTGATTTTTTTTAGAAAAAAATGCAACACGAGGACTTCTCAGGAGGTCACCCATCCTAGTTCTACTCTCGCCCAAGCACACTTAACTGCAGAATTCTGATGGGATCCGGTGCTTTAGCACTGGTATGGTCGCACTTATATTTTTTTTTTTTGTCGACGTCTATTTAGATCACCTAGGACGCTAACGCCTGATTTTCGCTTTCTATTCTCTTGGCGGAATTTAAACTCCGAAATAAAATTTATTTCTTTCTAAATGATTTTCTGGAAAACCGGTGTAGCGAAATTCCCAGCGCGCCGCCCATCCCCTCGCCGCTCCCGCCTAAGCACGCTTAAGTCGTTTGATTTTTCCATAAAAAGAATGCAACACGAGGACTTCCAAGGAGGTCACCCAGCCTAGTACTACTCTCGCTTAAGCACGCTTAACTGCGAAGTTCTGATAGAATCCGGTGCTTTAGTGCAGGTATGGTCGCACTCGTTTGGTTAGTTTGCCGACGTCTATTCTCTTGACGTAATTTAAGACTTGAAATAAAATTTATTTCTATCTAAATGATTTTATGGATATCTGGTGCAACGTGACGGCTTCCCAGCTTGTCGTACATCCCTTCGCCCAACCCGCCTAAGCATACTTTACTGACGTGATTTTTTTCAAAAAAAAATGCAACACGAGGACTTCCGAGGAGGTCACCCATGCTATTACTACTCTCGCCCAAGCACGCTTAACTGCGGATTTCTGATGGGATCCGATGATATAGTGCTGGTTTGGTCGCACTCGTATTGTAAGTTTGCCGAAGTCTATTTAGATTACCCGGGGCGGTGACGCCCGATTTTGGCTTTCTATTCTCTTGATGGAATTCAAGCCCCGAAATAAAAATTATTTTTTTTTCTAAATGATTTTCTGGAAAATCGGCGCAACGCGACGACTTCCCAGCGCGCGGCCCATCCCTTCGCCTCTCCCGCCCAAGCACACTTAAGTCACATGATTTTTTCCAAAAAAATGAAACACGAGAACTTCTCAGGAGGTCATCCATCCTAGTACTACTCTCACCCAAGCACGCTTAATTTCAAAGTTCTGATGGGATCTGGTACTTTAGTTCTGGTATGGTCACACTCGTATTATTAGTTTACCGACGTTTATTTAGATCAGTCGGGACGCTGACGCCCGATTTTGGCTTTCTATTCTCTTGACAGAATTCAAGCCCCGAAATAAAATTTATTTCTTTCTAAAAGATTTTTGGAAACCGGGTGCAATGCGACGTCTTCCAAGCGCGTCGCACATCCCTTCACCGCTCCCTCACATGCACGCTTAACATACGTGATTTTTTTTAGAAAAAGAATGCAACACGAGGACTTCTCAGGAGGTCACCCATCCTAGTACTTCTCTCGCTCTAGCACGCTTAACTGCAGAGTTCTGATGCTTTAGGGCTGATATGGTCGCACTTTTATTGTTAGCTTGTCGACGTTTATTTAGATCACCCGGGACACTAACGTCCGATTTTGGCTTTTTATTCTCTTGACAGAATTCAAGCCCCGAAATAAATTATATTTCTTTCTAAATGATTTTCTGGAACACCGTCGCAACGCGACAGCTCCAGCGAGCCGCCCATCTCATCGCCGCTCCCTCCTAAGCGCGCTTAACTCACGTTATTTTTTTCAAAAAAAAATGCAACACGAGAACTTCCCAGGATGTCACCCATCCTAGTACTACTTTCGCCCAAGAACACTTAACTGCGGAGTTCTGATGGGATCCGGTGCATTACTAACGCCCTAGTACTGACACCCGATTTTGGGTTTCTATTCTCATGACGGAATTCAAGCCCCGAAATAAAAATTTCTTTCTTTCTAAATGATTTTTTGGAAAATCGGCGCAACGAGACGGCTTCTGAGCGTGTCGCACATCCATTCGTCGCTCCCGCCCAAGCACGCTTTACTCACGTGATTTTTTTCAGAAAAATAATGCATTACGAGGACTTCCTAGGAGGTCACCCATACTAGTACTACTCTGGCTCAAGCAAGCTTAACTGCGGAGTTTTGATGAGATCTAGTGCTTTAGTGCAGGAATGGTCACACTCGTATTGTTAGTTTACCGACGTCTATTTAGATCACCTAGGAAGCTGACGTCCGATTTTGGCTTTCTATTCTCTTGACAGAATTCAAGCCCCGAAATAAAATTTATTTCTTTCTAAATAATTTTCTGGAACACCGGCACAACGTGACGGCTTCCTAGCGCGTCGCACATCCCATCACACCTCCCGCTCAAGCACACTTAACTCACGTGATTTTTTTCAGAAAAAGTTCCTAGGAGGTCACCCATTCTAGTACCACTCTTGCCCAAGCACGCTTAACTGCGGAGTTCTGATGGGATCCGGTGCTTTAGTACTGGTATGGTCTCAATCGTATTGTTAGTTTGCCGACGTCAATTTAGATAACTCGGGACGCTAACGCCCAATTTTGGGTTTCTATTCTGTTGACGGAATTCAAGCCTCGAAATAAAACTTATTTTTTTCTAAATGATTTTCTGGAAAAATGGCGCAACGCGATGCCCAGGCACGCTTAACTCTCGTGATTGTTTCTAGAAAAAGAATGCAATATGAGAACTTCCCAGGAGGTCACCCAACCTAGTACTACTCTTGCCCAAGAACTCTTAACTGTAGAGTTTTGATGGGATCCGGTGCTTTAGTACTGATATGGTCGCACTCAAATTGTTAGTTTGTCGATATCTATTTAGATCACTTGGGGCGCTGACGTCCCGAAATAAAATTCATTTCTTTCTAAAGGATTTTCTGGAACACCGGCGCAACGCGACGACTTCCCAGCGCGCCGCCCATCCCTTCGCTGCTCCCGCCCAAGTATGCTTAACTCACGTGATTTTTTTCAAAAAAAATGCAACACGAGGATTTCCCAGAAGGTCACCCATCTTTGTGCTAATCTCGCCCAAGCACGCTTAACTGCGAAGTTCTGACTAAATCCGGTGCTTTAATGCTGGTATGGTCGCCCTTATATTGTTATTTTGCCGACGTCTATTTAGATCACCCGTGACGCTGACGCCTGATTTTTGCTTTCTATTCTCTTGGCGGAATTCAAACTCCGAAATAAAATTTATTTCTTTCTAAATAATTTTCTGGAAAACCGGTGCAATGCGACGGCTTCCAAGTACGCCGCCCATCCATTTTCCGCTCCCGCCCAAGCACGCTTAAGTCACTTGATTTTTTTTATAAGAAGAATACAACACAAGGACTTCCCAGGAGGTCACCCATCCTAGTACTATTCTCGCCCAAACACGCTTAACTGCGGAGTTCTGATGGGATCCAGTGCTTTAGTGCTTACTCTCGCCCAAGCACGCTTAACTGCGGAGTTCTGATGGGATCCGTTGCTTTAGTGCTGGTATGGTCATATTCATATTGTTAGTTTGCGGACGTCTATTTAGATCACCCGGGACGCTGACGCCCAATTTTGGCTTTCTATTCTCTTTACAGAATTCAAGCCCCGAAATAAAATTTATTTCTTTCTAAATAATTTTCTGGAAAATCGGCGCAACGCGACGGCTTCCCAGTGCGCCGCCCATCCCTTTGCCGCTACCGTTCGAGCACGCTTAACTCACGTGATTTTTTCCAAAAAAAAAAATGCAACACGAGTACTTCCCAGGAGGTCACCCATCCTAGTACTACTCTCACCCAAGCACACTTAACTGCAAAGTTCTGATAGAATCTAATGCTTTAGTGTTGATATGATCGCACTCATAATGTTAATAAGCAATACGATCAAGGACTATGATTGGGTATTGAAATTAATATTTCAATAAGATTTTTTTATAATAAATTTAATCAGTTTATTTCATTTTTAAAATAAAATTTATTTTTAAATTAAATTTATAATATAAATAACTAAAATATCATTCCTTCTTTTATATGGCACTGTTATTGTAGGAAAATCACAGCGTGATCTTACAAAACATCGCACCATGCGCAGCTACTCAAATGCTTACCTAGTGGCCACCCTATGTAATTGCCCAAGTTGTCTCCCAAAGGCGGGAAAAAAAAGTTGGGTTCGGAGAGCTCGTCACGTCACTTTTTCATACGTGCTTGTTATAGGTATAAACGTGCTTGTTATAGAGCTAAAAGTGCTTGTTATAGACATAAATGTGCTTGTTATAGACATAAAAATACTTGTTATAAATAAGCATTTTTATGCTATAACACTTTTATGTCTATAACACTTTTATGCCTATAACAAGTATTTTTATGTCTATAACAAGCACTTTTAGCTCTATAACAAGCACGTTTATACCTATAACAAGCACGTATGAAAACGTGACGTGGCGAGCTCTCCGAACCCAAGTTATTTTCCAAAGGCGGTGGACGCCGACTGAGATACAGAATAGATGATTCAATGATAATTTTTTATATTTTAAATTTTTTAATGAAAAAATCTAATTAAAATATCAATATCATACACTAAAATACTCATTAAAATATTTTTAAAATTGTAAATCTATTTAATATTATACCTTAACTTCAATTCAAAAACCTAAATGACATTTATCTTAAAGAATTTAAAATCACCAAGAGCTTAAGTATTTTTATTAAGCATTTGTTTCAAAAAATATAATAATTAAAATCCTAACTAAATTTCAATATATATATATATATAGGATTATTAAACTCCATATATTTCATATCATAAGACCTATTTATAAATTTCAAGACAAAATATTACCCTTACTTTACATCTCAATCTTACTATAAAATGAAAAAAAAATTAATTCATATATTACATTTATCTAAAAACAATGATAACAATAATAAATTAAACCTTTATCTCTGACTAGATGAAATCGATTATATAAATCCTTTGATTCCATTACACTATATCAAATCATCTTTAGATAAATTTTACACAACATTGCCAAATTTCAAACCCCAGATGAGAAATACAAAGAATAATATTAAAAAATCGATAGCCAACATAAAACTTATCAAGCAAATACAACATGAATCTTTTAAAAAAAAATATCTAAAAATGATAACAAATTATATTTTATATTCTAAATCTTAAGAAAAAATTATCATCTGAATTTGAATTTAACCTAATTTAACCAAACTAAAATTATATTTAAGCTGAGTTAAACATACACACCAAATTAGAGATGCAGGTGTACAGTGATAGCATGCGCACTATTGTTAAGCATGTACTCCAAACATTAACTCAAATGGTGTTTCCTAAGTAATTCTACACGCCCAAAGATTTTTCTATCAAAAAAGAAAGTTTGCATGAGGAATTATGAGTAATCATCTACCCATTCACTCAAAAATGCCTTCTTCAAAACTCCTAGCCTTGTGTGATCCCTAACACAGTTAAATGCATTGTCTTGGCTTGAAATTCTGCTCTGACAACAGCACAGTCATAAGCTGCTGGAGCCTGAGAGCGCCAGGGCCCGGCCGGAGGGTCGACGGATTTCCAACAACAAGGCACGGATCACTGCCGTTGTCACTTCTCCCGAAGCACCATCCCCCCGGAACAAGCCTCCCGGAGCTCCGGAACAAGAGCTCCGCATCTATCTTATCGAGCACCGGAGCATCTCTCTGGAACTTCCGGGCGAAGGGGGCGTTGCTGTCGACCATTCTCTTCATGTCATTCGAATCGAGGTAATGCGGGTGCTGCTTTGGGGGATTATCCCACGATATGTAATGGAGGTCGTGGTTGACTGTTGTGTTGGTGAACTCTTTTGCGTTGCAGATCACTGTGTGGAAGTAGCCTTCAGGGGAGGAGAGGAAGTTTGCATAGTACATGAGGACTGTGCGGGGAAGATTGTCCCAACCCCATATGCAGTAGTCAATGAAGGAGCGTGAGAGTGCCATCCAAGCAGATCCTGGAATAGATTCAAATGTTCAAGCATAACTTGCAATGTTTTTAACAAAATGAACATCGAGTTCCTCGTGACACCGAAAAACCCAAAAAAGACCGAGTTTTTCTGAGTTAAACATGATCACGTCAACCTTAAACATGCTGCAAAACAAGCTCTACATTTTGAAATGCATGTGACTTGAAGCAACCATCTATAGTAAAGTTTGAAATTCTAAGACTTGGACAAAGAAAGAATTCTAGCAATATTGAGTGGTGAGAAAGAACTCAGGTTACTCGAATATTGTAGGAATAATAACCGATGAGGGAAGGTATTATACTATTATGCATATTCACCACAAAATTATTATTGCGTGCACCTAACGTACTATTGCAAAGATATGCTAGATTTATTTCTCCTCTAACAAGTGTATGTGAAATATAAAGGTAAAATAAAAAAATGGAGGTGTGTAAAGATTAGGCTGAGAATATGCAATAATTTCCCATTAACCACAAGCAACAGAGTGAAGGTTCTTTAATAAATGAGGATCAAGGACCAAAGTAACAATAGCACATGATAGTTTTTGGAACAAATAAAATATTCTTATTAGGCAATCTCTTACTTGTCAAAAGCATGATACAACAACAACAACAACCAAGCCTTAATCCCACTAGGTGGGGTCGGCTACATGAATTCTTTGTTTTCATTGCGCTCTATCAGTTACCAAATTCTTATCTAAGTTTAAGATCACTCCTTATAGTTTCTTGCCATGTCTTCTTTGGTCTCCCTCTTCCTCTTTGTACATGGGCAAAATCCAGTAACTCAATTTTTCTTGTCAAAAGCATGATAATGACTTGAAAACACAAATTCAAACTATGTACAAAAGAGCAAGAAGATCTTTAGTGAACTGAGGAAGATTCAATCAATGATTCAAGAAAATGAAGGTGTTTGATCAGATGAGAAAAATTAAATGAAACAATACTTTATATTAAACAGTATTTTGAAAGAACTTCAAATCATTAGCTCTCCAAGCATTCTCACAAGACAAAAAAAGTAGATGATAATTATAAAATAGAAAGGACAAGAGAGCAGTGCCTACAGATGCATGGAGGTTGTAGAATGTAGTATTTTGGACAATAGGAGAGTAACATTTAACTAAGAGAACTAGTAACAATAAAATTAACCAATATATTGACAAATTACATCAAACAATGAAATTAAACGAGTACTAAGAGAATTAAAATTTCAGATGCCGATGAGCAGAATGTAAAGAAACAAAGACAAGCAATCAATTCATATAGTGATTGCAGAGGTCTAGGCTTGTACCTGTAAAGAGCTTGAAGGCAGTGGGAACACTTCTCCTCTGGGGTATCCAGAAAACATCCTGCTTTTGAGACATATACAATCCTGGATCAACAATGATTGGCTTTGCCCTCTGAAATCTGCACGTTAAAGATAAAATTTTGATGTTTCACTCCACTATAAAATACACCAAATTCCGAATGCTTGTAAAAATTCATTACAATAAGAGCAAATTTGATGCCAACATACTCCTTCCACCCAATATCGCTCGTATGATCAATGAAATTTAGATCTCGTGGAAGATACGCAAATGTATGCAGCAGATCTACAATTAAAACATAATCAAACTAATCAAAAAAGCGAGCAATCACAGCACATTCAAGCTCTAATTTCCCAAAACTGGATCCAGAAATTAAGGAAGAAAACTAGTTACCATCCTGGGTCACAAGAGGGTAATCCGTCGCGCTAAGATTGATAAACCAGTCCCAATCGCCTCCCTCCCGAAGGAGCACGGCGGCGGCGTGGAGGGTGTTGGCGACCATGGTGGGGCCTCGATAGGTGATGAGGTTCGCCTTGGTGATCATCTTCACATTGCCGACCTGCTTGAAGACCGGATGGCCGGTAACGTAGTCTAGGAGATCCATCCGCTCTTCCGCAGAGGCGACGGCATCGAGGTGGACGACGTAACGGTTGGCCGGATGGTAGAGCGCCTGGAGAGTTCTTTTCAGCGAAGAGCCATCGCCGGCTGTTCCGGAGATGAGGTAGGCGAGGCGCGGCGGCTCTGGGGGCGACGAGGAGGACGAAGGGAATGATGGGTGGAGCTTGGATTCGACGAAGGAGGGAGAGTAGAAGGCGGAGGCGGCGGAGGAGTATGAGAGGAAGGAGGAAAGAAGGGAGAAGGGGAGAAGAGCAAAGGGGGCCTCCGGGGAGGAGAGTGTGGTGAGGAAGAGGAGGAGGAGGGAGACCGTCGAGCCGATCGCCAGCGGCAGGATCCATTTGCGCTCCATCCCCGCCGATCGGAAATGGAACGAACCCAAACCCTTCATCTCTCTCTCTCTCTCTCTCTCTCTCTCTCTCTCTCTCTAAGAAGATCATTAAAGAAGGTTTGAAGATCGCTTGGGGCGTTTTGGACGCGATGGATTAAAAGCGAGCTTCTAATTTTCTTTAATTTATTACATTAAAAAAAAAACGTTTGTTGGGAAAAAAATGGCAATTTTGTGAAGTTATAAATGTGTTTTATTAATAAAAAATATAATTAATTAGTGGGTAAAAGGACTCATTTGATTTAAGTTTTTTTTTTCACCACAACTCAAATTTTAACTAAAAAATTAAATTTATTTCATATTCAACACAAATATAAATATTAAAATTAATTTTATTTTATATTTTACGTACTCTTTAATATAAAATTAAATTTCTTTACTATTAAATTTATAAGATAAAATCTTTTTTCTCTTACCTAAAATTTAATTCTCGAACCAAACAAGGCCTCAGGGCGTTTATTTTTTAAGAGTAAACTTGGTGGTGAAATGGAATTAAACTTGGTTGTGAAACGAAATTGAATCGTTCAATGTATGCCGATTTTGATAGATGGTTGGTTAATAAATTAAAAAGAAAGAATTAGTAAAGGCATAAAACAAAAAAAAGGTACAAATTTCACATGAAAAATACTATTAGGCCTTGTTTGGCATGCGTACCAAAATATTATTATTTTAAAAAATAATAATCATAATAAATAAATTTTTTTAATCATTCTACACAAATTTTAATATAAAAAATATTATTTTATTTCACACACTTAATAATTTTTAAGAAAAAAATTAACTTTATTTCACATTCTAAATCAAAATATTTGATTCTAGTATTTTATTTTAATATAAGAAAAAAAATAAAGTTAATTTATTATTATTATTATTATTTTTGATCATCACACTAAATAAGACTTTAACAAATGAAAAACACCATACGTGATAGATATTTATATTTTTACTAGGTTGCATAAATATTTGTGTTTATTAAGAGTTTGTGAATGTAAGCATTATACGTCATCAGTTGAGTCAATCCAAATTAATGGGACAATTGCATTTTGTTTTTTTTATTTCCACTTTCTTATATATAGGTCCAAAAATATTGCTCTTAAATCTAATTTTTCTCATATAAAATTTAACTCAATTTTAGTAAATTTTATATCCTATTTAAAATTACATTAAACTATAAAAATTATTTATATTATAATTTAACATATAAATTTTTTCTAATTAATGCCTGCAATATAATATTTATCTATATATTAATATTAAGTTTAAAATTAAAAAAACTTGAATATTACAATTTAAGAATCAATTTAAGGCATTCTTTTATTTCTGAAGAAGTTGTACAGAAGTTATTTTTTAATTCTTCTCCTCTTAAAATTAAAGTGAATTCATTTGTGGAGGAAGAGATAAAAATAAAAGATAGAAAATTTTTATTTAGACTAATTATAGTACATATATTTGAATTTTATGTGATTTTGAGAATGCATTGGTTATCTACAAACTAAATGATAATAGATTGTTTAGAAAAGAAAGTGAAAGTGTGTACTCGTGGATTGAAGAATTTAATATTCTATGTTAAAGGTAAGAAGATACCACGAGGTTAATTTCTATGACCAAATATAGAGGTATTGTTCACTTTGATTTGAGAAAACTGCGTGACTTGAATACGTTTTGGGTGGGCATCCATTCCAGTACTATTCCAGCTCAAGTATACTTATTTTTGGAGTTTCTCATTATTAACCTTATGATTTTTCTCAAAAAATATTTCTATTATTTTGGATCACGTCATTTATTTATACAGCTCAGAAATTCCTCTCTATTTTTAATGTGGGATAATATGTTCCTCTCTTGCTATTATTTATTAGCTTGGATTCCTACTAGGAGCTACACTTTACTATAGTAATTCCCTTCTTTTGGAATATCACCCGCCACTTCTTGTCTCTTTGACCACTTGCGTCACAGGTTCACCAACTTCTACTTAGTTTGTCCCCAAACTATATTGTACTATGAAAGATTAGCTCTGATATCATATTATAATATCATAAATTAAAATTTATAGGTATTATTCGTTTTGATTTTGGGGAAATGCATAACTTGAAAACTCTATAGTAGTCACCCATTTTAGTACTACTCCATTTCAAATATGCTTAATTATGAAGTTTTTCATCATTAATCTTATGATTTTTTTCAAAAAGTACATCTACTATTTTGAATCACGTTATTTATTATATAGCTCAAGTACTCTTATATATTTTTAATGTAGGACAATTCATTTATGTGCTCATCTCACCACAATTTATTAGTTTAGAAGTCTGCCAAAAGCCACATTTTGAGTAAAATTACAATTAAATCAATTATGGCCTATGTGATTTGTATAAATAATATTTTCGCTCGTATACCTCAATTTTTCTTTTAAAATTCTGTATATATATATATATATATATGTATGTATATGCTTAGCATTCTCCAAATTAATTTAATTTTGAATTCGTTAATTTTTACTATAAAAAAAAGAATTTGTTAATTTTTTATTATATGAAAAATAAAATAATTTAGAATTGAGTAAAATTCAAATAATTATGAAAGTAGGTTGATGGTCTATATTTTGGATACTATAACCTGTTTGGCACGATGACCAAAATGACGATCAAAATAGTACTAGTTTAAAAAATAATAATAATAATAAATAATTTTTTTTAATCATTCTATACAAATTCTAATAAAATTATTTTACTTTACATACTCAATAATTTTCAATAAAAATATCTATTTTATTTCACATCCCAGACCAAAATAGTCAATTCTAATATTTTGGTCTAAGATGTGAAATAAAGTAGATATTTTTATTAAAAATTATTGAGTATGTGAAGTAAAATAATATTATTTTATATTAAAATTTGTGTAAAATGATTAAAAAATTTATTAATTATTATTATTATTTTTTTTAAATTAGTATTATTTTGGTCCTGATTTGGTCTTCGCGCCAAACAGGGCTAAGAAAATTGAGGAGTTGTTAATGCGAGTAATTGTAACACGTAAGCAATATAGATTCAGTGTTGAGGACCAAAATAAGATTATTCAAACTTTAAAGTGCAGTGCTAATATTATATGCACTACGAAATAATTTTATTTGTAATTTTTTTTAATTCATTTTATTTGTGATGTTAAGAATTGTATAAGTTGAGCCGATGAGCGTATTGAAATATTTGTGAAATATAAAATTAAATTATTTTTTAATATTAAAAATTATGTTAAATGTGAAAAAGTTAGCAGCGAGAGAAATGTAAAATAAAATTATTTTTAAAAACAGCTATGCAGTCCTTAAAATTAACTAATATAATCTAAAATATTAATTTATTAAACTATTCAGTAGGTTATTATTAAAATTTGTGTTTAATCACATATACATATATGAAACTAAAGGTGTTAATATGGATCGAAGATCGAATCGGTTTAAGATCGAATCGGTTTTAGATCGAATCGAAATTGAGTTGATCTAAATGAGCCGACTAATGAGCCAAAAGTTCAGCTCGGTAATAATTTAAAGCCAATTTTGAGCTAGGGTAGGCTCTGCTCGATCCAGCTCAAAATCAGTTCGAATTAAAATACATTTTATATTATAATACGTATATATAATATATGTATATAATATATATAGGTTATAATATATATATATATATATATTATAAATCGAGCCGATCTTGAGTCGGATCGAGTCGAGCTTACCTGACTTGAGATCGGCTAAAAAAAATTGAGATTTGATTCATTTTCGAGCCGGCTCGAATCAACTCGAGCCGGTTCGAAGTCGAACCCAATTGAGCTCGAGTCGATTTTGAGTTGATCGAAATATAATTAATCTAATTTCGAGCCGGTATTGGTTTGACTCGAAATCGGATTAGTAATAGCCCTATATGGAGCTATGCATCAATCTATATGGTGCTACAATTCTAATCCTTAATAACTATGACCACCAATATCGGGGTTTAGGCACGATCCTATATTCCTTGAAGATTATAGAGAGAAGTTGGGGGCATATTTTTGAAATTTTAATAGTAAAATAGAGAAATTCTCGATACCAAACTTTGTACTATTGATTACCAGCCTGAGCTTAAATCCTCTTCGGTAACAACTTGAAATTTTAAGTATAAACTATTTATAGTTTGAAGCTACTAGAAATTTTGAAGCATTTTGAAGTTCAAGCCATTTTTTCAATGACTTGAACTTTAAGCATCTTGAAAAATTTAAACAAATTAAAGCTTAAAAGTTGTTCGAATGATTTTTAAATTTATGTTACTCCAAAATGCTTGTCAAATAGAGTTTACGAAGCTCGAAGTTTGTTTATTGGAGTTTCAAACCGCCCATTTTCACCTCAAGATTCTTAGCTTTCACTTGGACATGGCTTCAAGTTCACAACTATGTTAGCATCTTCGCATAGTAGGATGGCACTGCATCGAAATAAAATAGATCTTGTGGTCACTCGTTTATCTCCTACGTATCACTAGTTATTTAGTTCTTCGACAAATCAAGAAGACATGACTCGAATTGATTTACTTTTAATTTTGGATTGATTTCTAGTTGAATCAAGCTCGAAAGTTTTTACTTGAGTTGCACTCGGCTTGCTCAAAATATGTTTGATAACTACTACATGCTGCTCAATATCATTTTGAAAATTTTAAATTAAAGGGATATTTGGTTCAATGTTATTGTCGATGCAAAAAATATGCTAAAATAGAATGAAATGAGACGATAATTTTTACGTGAAAATTCAAGTATCCGGGGGAAAAACTATGATGTCGTCTAGGCAATTTCAATCCACTAATCGAATCCCTTCTCTTATAAAGTTAGCTTGGTGGTCTCTAAATGGAGACCAAATAAGTACAAGAGAGAGAGAGCGCCCCCTTTGCTTCTCCTCACTCCCCTTGGAAAGGAGGGCATAATAGGTACACTCTGTCACATATGATATCTATTCCTGCTGAGGACGATTAGGGAGTGGGCCTCCATGCTGTCTTAAATGCTGAGTTGACTTAGTAGTACGGAGAGTACGATCTAGTGGTATTCCCTTGAACTGGTGTCAAACTTGGGTTGTTGTTCGACTTGAGGTGCTGTCTAACAATTATCTTGATATTATGTTATGTTATTTAGAGAAGACAATTATTTAGTTTAATGACATCTACAAATAATCTTTCATTAGATTATAAAATTATTAGTTATACAATGACATTTAGATATCATGATATCTAAATTACATAACATAACACCAAAATAATAACGAACCAAACGCCTCCTAAATCATGACTAAAGTCTATGGCTATAGTTGGTTTCAAGCCAACTTAGAGTTAACTCTAGCTCACTTAAAATTAATTCTAGTTGGCTTGAAATTGTATATATGATATAAATAATTTTGATATATATATATATATATATGAAACCTTTTTATAAAATATTTTCTTATATATGTTGATATAATGATCTATGATATAAAATATTTTCTTATCTAGTGATCAAATTCTCTTATATACAAAATATGTACATTTTTTATTATAATGACCCATCTTGAATCAAGGTTAGAGTACATTGGGAATCGAATCGATTCTGATTTTGAGACAAATTGAGCTCAAAATTGGCTTGATAACAGCCCTACTCCTACAACATGTTCATGTGATTCTATCTAGTGATCAAATTCTCTTATATACAAAATATGTACATTTTTTATTATAATGACCCATCTTGAATCAAGGTTAGAGTACATTGGGAATCGAATCGATTCTGATTTTGAGACAAATTGAGCTCAAAATTGGCTTGATAACAGCCCTACTCCTACAACATGTTCATGTGATTCCCGCGTTGTTATTATTAAGCCTTATATTTGACTCCAACAAACTCTTTTCTATTTGTAAAATTTCTTTGACTTAAAAGACTAGTGGAAGTGGGAATGTTTCCTTCTGAATCATGTAAACTATTGTGTAGTTTTTTTTATTTACTTTCTTTACTCTTCGTAGTTCAATTTTGTAGGGTTTTTGATGTGAATTGTGGTCTTCCACTTGCAACACGATCCATTAATCTCAGTCAACAAATTATAAAATATAATCAAGATATACGACATAAATCATTGTATAGAAATATTTTTCTCTTAAGCACATAAAACATTTGTGGTCTCTGATTTGCTAGCTTTATCTTTTTATAGCTCTTCTTTATATAATTTTGATGCTAACCTTATCTTTTCTCAAATAATACTACCTCCTGGTCTTTTAAGTGCACTATCTTCTATTAAAAATATTATAAATGCGAGACATGACATGCGACATAATTGTTATGTTGTCCAGTGACTAAGCTATTTGGGAAGGAGCAAATGAACGGTTTGCTCTTCGCTTTGTTAGATAAAACCCTAGAAACATTTTAGGGTTTAGTTTTTTTTTTATAGTACATTTTAGGGTTTATTTGAAATAAAAATAATGAGGAATTTACCTAGGTCATTCAAAGCCTTCTAAATTAGTCATTAAACTCCAAAATATTCTTATATTTAAAATTTATTAAATCCCAAAACACTTTATTTACATTTAAAATTCTCAAAAATAGTACAAAATATTATTAAATAAACCCCAAATGGTCAATTTGCATTTCAAACTAAAACATTTATTATTTATTAAATACTTAGAAAATATTCTGTTTATTATAAAAATATTCGGATTGGTCCTTGGTTTAAATCAACTTATTTTTTAGGGACATTTACACGTGGATACAAAAATTAGGCTAATTTATGAATTTCATTATAGATCTCAAAATATTACAGATATTATATCTAAAACAGCTATTTTTTTTTCGTTTTTTACATTCTGCAGTAAATTCTATCAGAAAATTTAACAATAGTTAAATTTCAACAAAATCTCAGCCATTGATCTCATCGTTTAACCATCGACCTTTATGTTAGGGCATCGAGGAGCTGCATTGGTTCCAGCGACAACGTATTCACGTGAGCATCACTCAGATGTTTGCATCTTCTTCTTACGCAAGCATCGCGAGCGGGCATCAGACCTTTTTGAAGCCGATGACGACAGAACTCTGAAGTTGCAGGTAAGGTAATTTCATATCCATCATTACCCTCTGAGTGATGCTCGTGTGAATACGCGGCTGCCGGAACTAATGCAACTCCGCGTTGCTCTAACATGAAGGTCGATAGTTAAATAATGCGATCAATGGCTGAGATTTTATTGAGATTAATTATGGTTAAATCTTCTGATAGAATTTACTGCAGGATGTGAAAAATAAAAAAATAGCTATTTTAGATATGATATTTGTAATATTTTGAAGTTTATGATGAAATCCATAAATTAGTCTAATTTCTGTATCCACTATATAAATGTTCCTACTTTTTAACACGATTATGATCCTCAAATAAATCATTTATTAAATTAGTATTTTTTCTAGTATTAATTTTAATGTTAATTATTCGATATATATTATATAATAATTTATTTTCAATTTCATTAATTAATTAATTTTTATTATAAATAAGATGATGGATCGAGTTAGGTAACTTATTTATTAAATAAGTCAAATTTGAGTCGATTCAAAATTGGGTTGACTTGTACCTCGCATGCGGCTCAAATATTTTAGAATAAATGAGATATTCTAAAATTATTTTTTCAATATTCAATAAATAATAATTTGAGGATTTTAGTAAATAATATATGTGCTATCTCCTAAATAAATCCTCTTTAGATGAATAAGTGAGGGATTTAAACCTAGAAATCCCCTTTCGAGCTCGCACATATCACCCAAAATGGCGATCGGCAACTCATCCCTCCTCCCGCCGCCGTCAATAGCGCCACTGACGGCGGAGATCGACCCTCCGCTCCACGTTTTCGGCTTCCAGATCGACGTCCTCTCGCCGTCGGAGGTCGCCGGCCACCTCCGGGTCACAGACATCTGCTGCCAGGTCCGTCTCTCTCTCTCTCTCTCATCGCCATCTCTTTCTTTTCTTCTACCATCGCTAACATTAACTGCGGATTTAATATTGAACGGCGGCGGCGAGGCAGCCGTTCAAGAAGCTGCACGGCGGTGTGTCGGCGTTGATAGCGGAGGCGCTAGCGAGCATGGGGGCGGTCGTGGCGTCGGGCTTCCGGCGGGTCGCCGGCGTCCAGCTCAGCATCAACCACCTCGGCAGCGCCGCCGCCGGCGATCTTGTCTTAGCCCGCGCGGTCCCACTCAAGTCCGGTGAGGTCATTCAGGTGCGCGCCCTGAGGATTAATTGCTTATTGGTCCCCTTAGTTTCAGATATCTTCAGATTTTACAATATTTCAAAAAAGTTCTGATAAATTATTAAAATTATTAAATAATATGAAATAAATTCATAATTTTTTAAAAAGTGTATCCGAGTCTGTGAGTTTCTTCAAATTTTTTAAATGATTCCTTAGCTCCACTTAAATATTTTACATAAATTATTATTAAAATTTTGTCATGGTATCACTGAATATATGGATCTTTCACTTTTCGATTTAAAATAGTTAAATGCTCCAACAAGGGAGACAAGAAAAACAAAAAAATAATAAAATAATATTTTTTTGTATTGGTATCGTAGGTGAGTTGCGTTTGTCTCATCTGCTTAACTTGGGATTGGGCAATTATGTCCATGGCCCTTGCGCTATGTTTGAGGAGAAATTTTTGTGTGCACCGGTGCACGGTACACCAGCCCAATTAACACACGACACGTGAATAAAAGTGGTCAGACGTGTTGATGTGTCGTGTGCTAATTGGGCTGGTGTACCATGCACCGGTGCACGCAAAAATTTCTCATATTTGAGACCCACTGACTTGTCCAGTCCTTATTGTGGCTGATCACTAGTTAGAGTCATATTCTCCACCAGTAGCACTTTGTTCCGCGGCTTCATCATGCTGGCATTCGTTGGTGTTTTGGTGGCGAACCTCCTTATGGCTCCTTTTCATTGCGTCCTTTTCCTTCTCAGTTGCCTCCCTCACCTTTGTCAACTTTTGAGACTCCTCCCTTATCTTCATCGCTGAGTCTTCATGGGTAGCAATCTACAGAGCTAGCTTCTCCTGGACCTCATTGGCATGAGCGACAGAGTTGGCTAGGGCCTTCGCATGTAGTTCCTCAGCTATCGCCCAATTTGTGGCTATCTTCGGTTACTCTAACTCTCAAGCTTCAACCATTTGGTTGGCGGACAACGTGCCTTGCCTCTCAGATCTTCTAAGTTAGTGCATCGCCTCCTTGCTTCTCTAAGAGCATGGGAGAACTCCTTCAACTAGACCTAGACTCGAGCAGACTCCCCGGTTGATTGATCCAGAGTCATGATGTTCTCTTTCCGCAACTTTGCCGCCATAATCTCTGGTGCAGCAGGTTGATCTGTAATCTTTGTGTTCCTTACCTTCTCCAAGATGCCCTGTAGCTTCACTTCACATAATCCCATACGGCGAAGCATCTCTAAATCTGCTCCATCCACACCCACAAAGTTCCACTTCATGTCGTCCCTATACTAGCTAGCTCCTTGGCCATGTGCCTCATCTCCGAGGTCAGTTCGGATGGAACCTTGTCTCCTTCCTCCTCCTCCTCCTCCTCCTCTTCATCTTTGTTGTCATCCTTCCCCAGTGAAGTCGACGTGTATATTAAGGTGGCCTCTCCTTCCTTCCCCAGTAGCAACTTCGGTGAGAACAACACTTCCACCTCCATTACCAGAGGACCTGCTAAAGGATTGTTTATGATAAGGTGATGCCTCACCCGTGATGAAAGTCAGATCGTGTCGTTCTCGCCCACTATGTGCTGGACGATCTAAAGTTGACTCATTTTTATCACGACATGCTTCGCCGCAAGGGGTAAATCACCCGCATGATGATCATTGACTCCGCCAAAGGTACCATGCCTTTCTCATTGTCCAGATCCAGCACTCTAGCCACAACATTGTGAACAATCACCTGATCCACCTGTTTGACTTTACCTGCCAAGTCTTTTAACGTTCAATGTTCCAGGTCGATGTCCCCTTATCTCAGTAAGTTAGCCACCCTTAGCAAAATTACATCTACCTCCCTAGCAGCAATGACACCATCACCATCAACAGGAGATGACGACATTGGTGTTGCGTCGATTGAAACTATTGGCAAGATCTTCGACATCTCCTCCGTCGGCAGAGAGGGCTCACCCTCTTTGGTTCTGGCTTGGCAATGGATGACGAAGCCTCCTTCCTCTTGAAATGAGAAAGAAACTTCATCATCACTTAGTTTCTTTTCGGCGCCATTAACCTAATGACTCTCAAGTATTCGCTCAACAAACGGTTTTTGCAGTCGCTCAGCTGTTTAAGGGTCGCAAGATGAAAACGTTAACCCCCTCTGCAACGAAGACAATTCATATACCCCTCCCTCTCTCTAGCCACGTTCACACATTCATTGGCTAACCACTTGGCACAAATTAATGTTCGCACTCAATGATCAAGGGGATAATGTTTGCACTAGAATGCGAAAGCATTCCAAACGTCCACTAGTAAGAACAAGAGCCAATCAGATGTTTCATCAACCAAGCCTATGAAGCAATGATATCTAGACCAACGATCAGGGTAAGATCCATTCCACCATTGCTCTTAGGAGAACCCATCAAGTTACAAAGAGTTGAGCCGTACTCTGCGTCCACTCCTTCCATACTTGTGGGGCCTAGCTAACTGCCTCATGATAGTTTGGCCACTGACTGTCCTAGCACAGTTGCTTTGTGGCACTCTTCTACCCTATTTTGTCCCCTTATTTTTAGCAAATAGCATGTAGAACTAACGCCATGTCAACCCTGTCCAACTCTTCTAGGAAAAGACCACACAGACAATACGAGGCAAGGATGCCTTCGCACTCCTTGGTCTTCCGACCGCTTCTTCGATGCCATAGATTACCAAGCCTGTTCTTTTGCTGAATGTTAACTCTAGTGGTCCTCTTGGCGGATCCAAACCACTTCATAGTCTAGCTCACCCCATATGGTTGAGACAAGAGGAAGCTCTTCCTCCTTCCTTTGGTCTTCCTACTATAGTTATAAATATTGGAACTTAGTTGATGAAAAAGATCACTTCCCCTCCCTCTTTAGCTCACAATTATTGTATTAACTCTACCTTTCTCTCTCTTACACACGCATTGTATTCATAGTGGCTCATTCAACAGATAGTGGAATTTAAATTGTCTTAGTCGATGGATATGGGAGTTTCTTTCCGAACTACTTAAATTTGAGTGTTCTTTATTTTCCTGTACTCTCTTTATTATCGTTCACTTTACATACAGTTTCTCTCCTTTTTTCATCGCCTATGAGCATTCTGTGTGCCGTTTGCAAGCAAAACTCTCCCCTTTATCCCATTAAGATATTTAGAACACATTATTGGTAAGTTTATATAGTTTATTAATATTTATACTTTGGTTCATATCTTTGAAAACCTTTAATTAGTCTTCTAGAATTTGAAACAGGAACTTAAAAATAAAGTAATATATGGACTTAATATGTCTTTGCAGTTTCAAAATTGAGACTCAAGAATTTCAAAAAACATAAACTAAAATATAATTCTTGTAAATTGTAAGGACATCAGTAATTTATCCTTACAATTCTCACTTTTATTTTTGATGAATATTTTTAATTTACAACAAATAAGTTATAAAATATAGAATTTACATCTTTGTAGGTGATAGATATGAACGCTAGAGGTATGTTATAATTATCTTTAAAGGTAAATGAATAATAACGGTAACTTTAAAAATGGCACACGTAAATTATCTTTCTTTTCTTCACTTTTGATAACTTTTTATTTTTTTGGGTGGTCAAATGGAGCGACAAAACATCATATTTCTTTGATAAAAAGTTCGATCTATGGGTTGAGTGGTTGACCTGACATGCACCCATGAACATATATTATGATTATCACACTAACATTAATGTTGATAGAAATATTCACAACTTTATTTTCATGTTAATGACAGATATGGGAAGTATGCTTATGGGTTATGAATCAAACAACCATGGAGAAGGAAACCTTAATATCCTCATCCAAGGTTAGCATTTTTTGCAATATGTCAGTGCCTGAAAATGCCAAAAGAGATATTATTTCTTTTAAAAAATACGCAAAATTATAATTTGTTATGTGTAATGTTTGTTTTCCTATGCTACTACATTCTGATTTTTCTTAGGGGCGAATATGTAATAGTTTAGTTTCTAAAATTTATTTATTTATTTTTATTTTTGTCGATTTTAGTATTAATGTAGTGCATTCTAGTAGAAGTTTTTTATGTGCTACAAATGCATTCATTGTAAACTAGGTGCTTCTTTAGTGGATATTTGTTCTTGGGATTGTTGTTAATTTAGATAAAGGATAATTTTTGATTTCTTAGTTTTGTTTAGAGATTATAAAAAAATTTAAGCTAATGATAAAAATTTAAGCTCAAGTTCACAGCGTGTGTTTCCTCCCGAGCATGAGCTCCTACTTCCTCTACTTCAGGCACTCGTCGCATGGCCTTTCCACTAGCTCAAGTACACGGCGAGAGTTCCTTTGTAAGCACGAACTCTTAGTTTTTCTCCTTTGAGCACTCCCTGCATGACCTATTCACTAGCTCAAGTGCACACCGAGTGTGACGGCCGTGGCCGGAGAGGGCGGGGAGTGATCGCCGGGTGATGTCCTAAGAGAAAGGAATTATTGAGGCAAACCGTAGCTCTTGGCAATATTCTAGGCCAAATAATGAGTGGTGAGAGGGAAACATGAATGAATCGTCCCACATCGGAAAGGGTGGGAAATCCTGAGCTGTATAAGTAGATAACGTGATCTCAAAAGGTAGAGACGTTTTTTGTGGCAAAACCGTGAGGCTAATGATGAAAAACTCTATGATTAAGCATGCTTGGGCTGGAGTAGCACTGGGATGGGTGACCTCCTGGGAAGTGCTCAAGTCATGCAGTTTTCCTAAAACCAAAGCGGACAATACCTCTACATTAAGATCACAGGATGTTACACCGAGTGTTCCCTCGCACGCATAAACTCCTAGTTCGTTTGCTTTGGGAACTCCTTGCATGACCTTTGGCGAACTCAAGTGCGCGACAAGTGCTCCATTGTAAGTACAAACTCCTAGTTCTTCTGCTTTGAGCGGTACCTGCATGACTGCCAGCTTAAGTGTGCAACGAGTGTTCCCTTATAAGGAAAAACTCTCAGTTCCTTTGCTTCGAGCGCTCCCCGTACGACCTTTCCGCCAGCTCAAGCGCTTCACGTCTCATTCTGTTATGATCACTTTCAATGAAAAAATGTGCCAATGAATGTTTTTTGACCACATAGGCCAATTTGAACATCTGCTTTCAGATCCAAAGACTTGAAAAAAAAGAACCTCAAAAGGAAACAAATGATGGCATTTCATTCACACAATGGTACATCTTTGAAACTTCTATGGATTCAAGAGGGGGGCAATATATTTGAAGAAGAAATAACTTGAGCAAAAGCTATATTTCTGGTCCATTCTGCACACTTATAAGTAGGGCTGTTATCGATCTGATTTCGAGCTGCGTCAATACCGACTCGAAATCGGATTGATCACATTTCGATCGACTCGAGCTCGATTGGTTTCGACTTCGAGCCGGCTCGAAAATGAATCAAATCTCAATTTTTTTTGAGCCGATCGAGCCTGTAAGCTCAACTCGATCCAAGCTCGAGATTGGCTTAGTTTATAATATATATATATTATATATATATATATATATTATATAACATATATATTATATATATGTATTATAACATAAAATGTATTTTAATTCGAGCTGATTTTGAGCTGGATCGAGCAAAGTCTACCCCGGCTCAAAATCGGCTCAAAATCGGCTCGAAATTATTATCGAGCCGAACTTTTGGCTCATTAGTCTGGTCATTTAGATCAACCTGATTTTTATTTGATCTAAAATCAATTCAATTTTCGATCGATTTTCGATCTTCGATCCATATTAACACCCTTACTTATAAGCTTGCTTCAGTTTTTAAGGTTTAGTATTTTGAATTTGGGCTTGTTTGGTTGGAGGATAAATTTGAGCAAGGAAAGAGAAAATATTTTATTTTATAGAATTGATAGAAAAGTTTTTTTTTAATATTGGGAGGTGTGTAGGATGTGAAATAAAGTTGATTTTAAGATTGGAATTTGTGTTGAATGTGAAATAAATTTGATTTTTAAGGTTGAAATTTGTGTTGGATGTGAAATAAAATTATTAAAATTTATAATAAATTTAAAATATTATTAAAAAATATTTTTGCCCATTTTTGGGCTCATGCCAAACATGCCCTCACGTCACAGTTGGGATATCGATATAAGAAGTTGTTTAGACGGCGGTTGACTCAATCAACCGCCGTCTAAAGGCTAGGAATTGTTAATATTTATGTTATTTGATGCGATTCGTTGAACTTTATTTAAGTTGCAGAAGGTTAAAAATCTAAACCTCTTAATTGATAGGTTAAGCTAAAATGATCGGAAGATTCGAGCATAACATATAGAAAGATTTATGAAATTTATTGTGATTTTTTTTATTCTTTTTTTCAAATTCTATTTCTTAGATCAACCTGATTTGAATTTGGAACCCACTTAGTTTTCGATTTCATGTTGACTTGCGATTAACTCATTTCTACCGAGTTGACTCAAGTCCTCAAGGCATTCATATTCGAGTCACTCTTACCTTCCAAAATTTTAATTTGGTGTCATCAATAGAACCTATCGTGTTGTATTAAGCAGTAATCTTAGTGAGTAGGTTGTAAATGAACTGAGCATTTGATAAATAACTCAAAATTCAGTTCGATACGAGCCTATTTATGTTGGTTCGTTAATGTTAATAGATAAGCTTGAGCATAATATTAAAAATTTGATTGATCAATAAACTAGTCTGAACACACTAATATTTGGTTTATTAATATTCATATATTTGATTATAAAGTTCATTATGATACTATTAAAAACTAAATTAACAATTTATTTAGAAATTTTAGTATATTTTATTTATTTTCATAAATACAATAAATGTTTATAGTTTTTTTTTGTTTGTGAATTGTAATGTATATGAGCTTATTCTAAAATATATTAAGCTCATGAATATACTCCTGAGTTTGTTCATGAATTACATGAATCATGCTTAGACATGTCTTTATGTTCGTAAATTAAACTCAAAAAAACTCGAAACAAGCTCAAGCTCGAACTTGAGCTCTAGTTTAGTAAATGAACTTGAACTTGAATAGACTAATAGTTGACTGAGTCGCTTGAATTTCGAAATTTTGGGTCGAGCCATATTGAGTCAAAATGCAAATATTTGAGTGCCTAAAGATTCATGAGTTAGATATCAAAAGAAAAAAAAAGATTTCTCAGGTTGACCAGAAATTAGTGTTAACCGAAATTTTAAAAAAAAAAACCAAAATAGAAAATTTTTGAGATGGTTTATTAATTAATTTTTATAAAAATAGTGCAATTTGCTTCATAGATTCGTCTAATGCATATTAATTAGTATGAACCATAGTTATAATTATGTTTTTATGCTTAAAGCATAATTAACAATAACAAGTAAATTCTTTTTCTCAAAAATCAATAAATATGTTATTTTTTGCAATATATAAAAAATTATGTGGATATGTTTTTATAAGAATAATTACCTGTATATCTCAGTAAACTTATTATTTTACTTGTTAACTATCCATACTTAATAAATTATATTCTATATATCACAAAGTATCTAAAAATTAACATCATCTCACAATTATGATGTATTTGATGTAACATTTTTAAAAATTTATGATGTAAAAGTGTAAAAATATGCAGGAATGACAACGTGGAGGGTTTAGGTCGGGTTTATAAAAACCCATACCCGTCCTGCTATATATATGGAAGCTATTTAGTATCAAAGAATCAATTTAGTTTTGATGCCAAGTAGATTTATTATGGAAGCTATTCATTTAATGAAGAAGTTTAGGGAGAAAAAAGAAAACCTATATTTTAGTTTTTATTGATTTAGAAAAAGCTTATAATAAAATTTTTAGAGAAATACTTTGAAGAGTTTTAGAAAAAAAAAAGGTGTTTGAACTGCTTATATTCAAGCTATTAAAGACATGTATAAAGGAGCTGTTACTTATGTTTGGACACAAAGAGGCTTGACTAAAGATTTTTCTATTATAGTTGAATTATATTAAGGCTCAGCTTTAAGTTTGTATTTTTTTACTTTGATTATGAAAGTCCTGACTGGACATATCCAAGATAAGGTGTCTTGTGTATACTTTTCGCAGATGATATTTTTTTTATTGATAAAACTAAAGAGAGAGTCAAAGCAAAACTTGAGCTTTGGAGGAATACTTTAGAATTTAAAAGTTTCTTTTCATTAGATAAAAAACTGAATATATGTATTGCACATTTTATCAAAAAAGAAATACTTATATTAATGATGTGACAATTGATGATTAAATTATCAAGAAGAATGAGTGCTTTAGATACTTTAAATTAATCATACAAAATAATGGTGAAATAAATAGTGATGTTATTAGCAAGATATAAACAGGATGAATAAAATGGAGAAATATTTTTAGTGTATTATGCGATAGAAAAATTTCATCTAGACTTAAGGATAAATTTATAAAATTGTAGTAAGACTAGTATTGATATATGGTGCTGAATACTAGCGTGGAAAGATGAAATATATAGCTAAAATAAGTGTTGCAGAAATGAGGATGCTAAAATAGATGTGTAGATATACACGAAAGGATAGAATGAGAAATGAGTATATCCGCGAGAAAGTTGGTGTTGCACCACTTGAGAATAAACTTAGAGAAAGTCGGCTTAGATAGTTTGAACATATAAATTGTAGGCCAATTGAAGCTCTAATTAGAAAAATTGTGTTATTGAATTTTGCCCATATTCAGAGAGGAAAAGGAAGACCAAAGAAGATATGACAAGGAACTATAAGGAGCAATCTCACTCACTTAGACCTAGATAAAGATTTGTTAATTGATAGAGCACAATGAAAATAAAAGATTCATGTAGTCGACCCCACCTAGTGGGACTGAGGTTTAGTTGTTGTTGTTGTTATAGACATCACAATTTCTTCAATCTCTTTTGAAAAATTGCGGTAATGTAATTTGAATCTAAAGATCTCACGCATTCTTTCTTTTCCCTCGTCATCTGGTGCAAGAGTATCTACCCAAAAGGCATTAGCTATTTGACCCTAGTCAAAGTATACATTAACACTGATAAGCTAAATAAAAGTAATTGCAACTAGGCATCTGATCTCAATTTTATCATAAATGATATATATATATATATATATAGTTAATGAAAATCAGAAATAATATTAATAATTGTAACTATAACAAATGCAAAGGTCATAATATAATGCTATAAATACAAATTTAAAATCGCAAATTAAGTCTCATTTTAATTATTAATCAATTTTACATAATAGATCCCTAATTTTTTGGTTTACTCCATAACTATCTTTTTTCTATCATCAATTATATCGCGGCAAACCATCAGTAGATTAGAGATCATCACTCTCAAAGCTTGAGTTGAGGTAGGGACGTAAATTCAATAAGAAAAATCTCATATAATATCCATAGTCGCGCTTTATAATCATGTATTTCATTTTAGTCAATAACAAGGTAAGTTACATAGCTCATATACTGTCCAAACTTAAACTCATAATTGTTACATAAGCTTAAACACTTGTGTTTCTCATCCCATTCATTTCTACTTGTTAGTTAATACTATAACAAATTATCATGTATTGTTGACGTAGGATGTGGGGATCCCAGGAAACACCGAAGAGAGAGAGAGTTCCGGGAGACGGCGACGCGCAAAGGGGGTGAGCCTGTTAACGGAGACTCAGGGAGAAGATTCAGTCCAAAGCGACCAGAAAAGCACACAGAGATTTAAGGTGGTTCAGGAAGGAAATCCCCTACGTCCACCGGTCGGTCAGCGAAGGAGTTTCACTAATAAGAAAAAGATAGCT
This sequence comes from Apostasia shenzhenica, assembly GCA_002786265.1. NCBI lineage: Eukaryota > Viridiplantae > Streptophyta > Magnoliopsida > Asparagales > Orchidaceae > Apostasia > Apostasia shenzhenica. The sequence continues at coordinate 391,114 of KZ454830.1, forward strand.
CTGAAGGCTGTACAATGTTCTGGGAAGAGGAGAGGAAAAAGAAGAAGAAGGGGGAGACGAAGAAGGTAAGAAGCTCCTCAGTTGGGGTCCCGATACAATGAATAATTGTTCTCTCCTTTTCTCTCTGTCTATCTCCTGTATCTCCTCAATCTCCTCCTAGTCCTCTCCTGGTCTTCTTTTTAGCTGGGACTGTTCAACGGTTTTTATAGTCGTTGGCGTGCGTAGCTTCACCTTGATTTTCCGTAGGTGGAAGGATGGCTTGGGCTCTGAGCGCCGCTCGCCTGTCGCTGGAGGAGTCCGAAGCAGTACGAGGATATAGGAATCCTTTAATGCTGGTACTTTTCTGGGGAAGAGTATCTGTACGGAAATCGGCGGAGTTATGTGAAGTTGATTGTGACAGGCGTTACTTCGTACCCTCGTGCCCGGGGTTACGAGGGATTATCCTGGATCGTCGTGGACGATGGTTGGTTGAATCCTCGTGCCCGAGGTTTGACCTGGGTCAACGGTCCTGTAAAACTGGAAGCTGAATCAGCAAATCAATCAAGTACAGGCCTGTCAGGCACCACGTGTTCGGCCAGGATGCAGTGCAGGAGCCACGTGTTAACATCAGCCCCCCGCATTGTCAGGGCGCGAATATTAATATGGGTCCTGGAATGCAAACCGTCGCGAAGGTGGACGCGCTGCCCAAGGTCTGCAAGGATAAGATGGGGCGGAGTTTATCTGCTTCGCATTCTATCCTTCCTGTCTGTTGAGTTTCTGAAAGAAAGTGAGAGAGATCACAAAGATGGCGGAGAGGAAATGGAAGGTTGCGTCCGGCCTCTCTAAGAAAAGAGCCGGAGCACCCGTGACAGACGCCCCTCCGGAGAAGAAGATGCCGGAGGCAGGCGTACCTTTGGAGGTAGGAACCCCTACGGCTAGAGTTGCCGGTGCCCTGGTACAGACGCTAGAGTCTCTTCAGGGTATCGGGAGTGCTGAAGCCGCAGCGGTAGCGGTAGTCTCTGAATCTCCAGTTAAGCCACCTCCGAAAGCTAAGGAGTTAAGGGAGGTGGTTTTGATAGGAGAAACAGCCAGTGGAGAGAAGCTGGCACCAGGGAAGATTATACTCAAGGATGAAGAGTTTGAGCAGTTCCTCCCTAGTGTCGGGGTTTCTGATGAAGGTAAGGGGGAACCATCCCTTTTTGTTGGTAGGCCTATTCCCTTAAGAGCCCCAATTCCTGCTTCTGAAGTCGCCCTAGTTTCCGAAGAGTCAAGGGGCCTATCGGGAAAAAGGTTGGTCTCAAAGAGGGGCGAGTCTCTCCCTACTGCCTCTGATACTGGAGGGTTAGAGGCGGAGAAGGTGAGGGAGGAGAGAGGAGAAGCCCTCCCGGCTGTTCCCAGCACCTCCTTCAGTATCATGGGGATATGGAGTGTGCTGGGAGACCGGCTAAGTGAGATAAGGCGGGCAGAGGAGAAGATCTTAGAGAACACTTCTGAGGCCCTGGGGGTGATGAAATCTCTGAAGGGTAAGGAGGATGTGGAAGCCCGCTGCCTCCGAGAGGTGAGAGAACTGGAGGGTGCTTTGTCTCAAGCTACGGAGCGCTCTTTGGCCGATCAGAGGGGGCAATTAGGGAAGATGTATCAAATAGAGGATATGTTAGCTTCCCTAGCCCAGGCTAATGCGGAGTGGGCTAACAAAAGTGAGGTTGCAAGAGGAGAGCTTAACCGCAATCTGGCGGATGTGAACCAAGCCCACTCCGCCCACGTCAAAGACCTCCAAAAAAGATAAAAGGATTTGGACGATGATAGGGAGGCTTTGAGGGAGGAGAGAAGGAGGTTAAGGGAGGAACTGACTAAGGCCAGGGAGGCCTTGTCAGGGGCGAAAGAGGCGGCCTCCGAAGCACGCTGCCGGGAGGAGCTGTCGAAGTCTGAAGTCCACTCCCTGCGGGCTTTGGTAGAGAACAGCTCTGGATGGCGAGGGCGACGTATGGAGGATCTGGAAGAAGCGGTGAAGAGGGCGGTGAAGAGGGCGGTGAAGATTGTCAGCGCCTCGCCGGTGGGTCGCCATACGCAGCATCAGGCTGCCTTTGATGCTCTTCTGCAGACATTGGTTGATGTAGGTACCTTGAACCAGGAGAATATCAGGGACTCAGCGGTGCTCGCCTTCTGTGGTCCTAAGGGGCCAGACAGGTTTTTCGGTGCTGGGAGTTGTCCTTCTGAAGAGATTTCTCCGCCAAGGTCCTACGCGGGTTGGGGAAGTTGGCCTCCTCTGCCCGGGACCTCGGGGGAAAGCCCTGCGACTCCTCTGGAAGCCAGGTGGTTAGGCCGACGTGATCCTCCTGGAAGTCAGTAGCAGGGGCGTCAGCTTAGCCAAAGGTGACGGGTCTTCCTCCTCAACCAGCTCCTCAGCCTGGAGTCATCTGAAGGATGTGCTTTTCGGATGAACCACCTGCAGAAAAGACCCAGAGAAGAAGAGACCTCGAGGAGGAGGGGTCCTGGTTAAGAGGTCTGAATTCATCAGGCCTGGTGTTTAAGTTCTGAAGCCTTGTATCTTTCTTTGTTTTTCCTATACTCATGAGAGGAACATGTGAGGACAAAGAGAGAAATTGTATCAAATTCTATCATTTAATGAAATGCATTTCTCATTTTCAAGAATTTGTTTGTGGATGAATTCTTTTGTATGTCTTCTTCTGTGTTTTGAAACAGGCACCACGCAGTCTCAGAAGAAAATACATGAATCCATAAGTAAAGATAAAGAACTTAATGAGAAAAAGAAAAATTCTAAGTAAAAGGCGGAATAGCTATTTCTGAACTCTCGTGCACGATATATGGATATCGAACACAAGGAAGAGAATAGTCATTCTTCGAACCATCTTGCACGATATATGAATATCGAACACAAGGAAAAGAATAGCCATCCCTCGAACCATCGTGCACGATATATGAATATTGAGGACGGCAAAAATGGGGGGATGGAGAGGAGTGACGCCTTGTAAACCGCGCGCCGCTTTGATTCCCGGGTTTGTCAGAAGGAACGAGTGGTCTGATGATGCTCGCACGCTGATCCAGAAGATCAGACGGTCGGAAGGTAAAAGATCGCATTCGTCCCCTATAAACGGCTGAGCGGGAGCTTCTTCTCCTTTCCGAAAACCCTAAGTCCCTGAGAGAGAAAAGTAACATCTGCTCCGCCCCCTTGTCAGAAACCGAAAGATGGGAGGGAGAGAAATCGAGTGGGCCGGACTGGCCGAGCGTTTCCAGAAGGATGCTAGCTACCAGGAGTCCCTCATGATGGAACATGAGGTGCTCAACGCGACCAAAGGGTTCATGGGGAACCCTTGCTTAATGGTCATCCCGCCTGCCGCCGACCTCCGACCAAACAGTCCACCTGAGGGGGCGGTGTGCGTGTATAGGGCGCAAGTGGAATACGTTCTGATGTTGCCGCCGCAACCAGAGTTCAAGGAAGTCTTGAACTCATTCCAACTTGTGCCAGCACAGCTTCCCCCAATGCCGTCGCCTACATGTACTCCTTCCTGAAGCTGCTTCAAGCCAGGGGAATAGCATGGAGTTTGACGCTGTTCAGGAGCTTGTTTAGCTGGATGGCTGTACCAGGGTATGGGGGGTGTTTGGCCTTGCGATCGAGGTCGAGGAAGGCGATGTTTTCAGGTGCTAGCAGTTCGCACTCGAATTGGAGGGATTTCTATTTTTTTGTAGGCGGGGATTTGGGAATCCCCTTGACGCCTGGAGTTTGTCCCACCGAGTTCATTGGTGATGCTCAATGGATGACAGGTACGTCCGTCCAGAAGAACCTGGAAGCTTTGAAAGGGCAAAGCTGGCCCCTGAAAGACTTCCTGAGGTTGGTGAAGAATGATGTATCCCTGTATGCTAAGTCGCTGGGGTACACCATCTTCAAGGAGATAATTCCCCCTCCCGGGACAGTGCTAATGAAGAGGGCCAGGAGGGGGCAGCCCCCTGCTACTCAACTCAGTAAGCAAGTTGTTGAGGAGGCAGAGGGAGAAGAAGTGGAGGTCCCAGAGCCTGTCTGTGGCGGGATACTTATTGACGTGGTGTCCTCGCCGGATGACTCAGGGGATGACGGAAAAACTCTGGCCGAGGTGATGGAGGAAGCAGGTAAAGGGAAGGAGCCTGCATCACTGGCCAGACCTAAGGTAATCCCTAAAGGTGCGGTGGGGATTACCATGGGAGAAAAAGGGGGCAAAGAGGAGGTGGTCGAGGGTGGCCCAGGAAGAGAAATGGTGGAGGTTCCTTGCCCAGTAGCGGTGGCCGCTTCCCAGGCTATGGTCTCCCTTGAAACTCCTAAGAAGAAGAGAGGGCCCTCCGAAAAGAACAGTCTGGAGCCCCCTCTAAAAAAGGGAAAGAGCGACAAAGAGGGGGGGGAGACCGATGAGGAGCGAGAATGGGGGAAGAGTGTGGAGCCCCCGTTGTGCCGCAATTTCGTCAGGGAATTTACAGGCAAGGGGTCGAAGTTCGTCGTGAGCGTGACGGAAGCGAAGAGGAAGATGATCATCACCTCCGACCAAACCTCGAACCTATTCAATCTGGTCCGAGGAGATCTAGGCTTGATCCTGGCGGGAGGATTGGCGACCAGAGCATTGGAGGAGACAGTTGAGAGGACCTCCACAACAGACCTCTTTGCTCAGATGACCAACAGGGTGGCCACGGTAAAAGCTCACTCTAAACTTTCTGACCATCTCTTGTAGATGCTGATCTTTTCTCTTTTGCAGGTGCTTGCCCGTTTCCCCCTGATTCTGAACAGGGCACTGCGGGTGGAGGAGCAGATGACAGATCAAACCGGCTAGTTGCACCGTAAAGATGCGGAAATTGAAGCCCTAAGGCTCCAATTGGCGGCGGAGTCTTCTAAGCATGCTGCCCTCCAGGAAGAGTTTGCCGTCTATAAGTCTGCCATGAGTGCACTGAAGGCAGACAATAAGGCTTTGCGAGAGAAGTTGAGCAAGGCCGATGGAGATAAGGAGGCTGTAGTTGCGAGCAGCTCAGCGGCGGCTGTTCAAGCCTACAAAACAAGTCTACCTTGCAGGAAGGAAAGGTTAGATGGGATCAGGCGGGCCTAGAAAGGATTGACTTCCAGTTTGATCCAAGAAGGTGAGGTTAAAGCTGCCGTCCTTGGAGAACTGGACCCCTTCCCTTGTATGGTCGTAGATTCGATTTATAAGGAGGAAGGATTCGATCTGACCGATGATACCATCCAACAGTTTTTTGACCTTTTGGATGGAATCAGTGAAGGTTAATCCTTTTATAAAATGATGTAATCCTTCTTGTAATTTTTTGAAAGTGAATAAAAGGAAGTTTGTTTATCGCATACCTGTTTATTCTGCTGTGTATGTATATGTACCTTTTTGTAAGATTTGAGATATTCAGGCTGATTCTGAGAAAAACTTGTAATAGTTTTCCTGAATCTTGTAATAGATGGGCTCAAATTTGGAACATCCGAAATCCATAGAGGAAGAGGAATATTGCGATAGTCAGGGTGAATCCCACCCAAAAGGTGCTTTCGACCCAATGCCACAGGGACTTTGAGAGTCTAACACATCGCGTACGATGCTTGTACCTGTGGCAAGGGCTAACCTCGGGGATCCCCTTAATAGAACTTATAGATATTCCTTTGTGAACCTACACAGGAGAGAAGTAACGATAGTAGTGGGGATCCTGCCTGAAGGGAGTTTATCTGACCCCGTGTCAAAAGGACTTGTTCTTCTGAAATATCTTGTACGATGTTTGTACTTAAGGCAAGGGCTGACCCTCTTGGGATGGCAGTTATCCTAGTGGGAAGCAGAGGCACCCTGCTTAGGGGGGACCTGTATCTTGATTTGATAACAGGGACAGCCCTAAGGTTACGAGCAGGCCTTCAGACCTTCCGCTGGCCGGATGGGCTTATGGAAGAGATCCCGGATATTTGTAGGAAACCCCGCCTGCCAGGCGCTACTAGGCTTGATGATCACCGTATTAAAGGAGGTTAGCGAATACCATCGTGTGCGAGGTTTGTAGCCTCGGGCACGATGGTTTGAGATTTGAGTTCTGAGATCATACCTGAGTGACGCCATGGTCGATGTATACATATATGTCACCGTATATAAGAATTACTTTCCGTGGGTATGTTGGAAATATGAAACCCCGGAACACAGAAAACCCAGACCACTTTGGAGAGAGAGAGAGACCAGGCTTTTGTATGAATGAATTCTTTAATAAGAACTGTAAGAAGTGAGCAATGTGGAATACCAAGATGATCTGTAGCAAGAGATTAAGCGTAAAATTTCTTCAGGTCGTCCCCACTCCAACTCCTGGGGATCTGAATGCCCTCAGAAGTCATAAGGTAGTAAGCATTTGGCCCAGCAACTTCGCGCACAATGTAAGGACCTTCCCAATTAGGCTCTAGTTTAGGAACTCCTAGGTTGCTGCTGGCGAGAAGTCGTCTTTTGAGGACCAAGTCACCTTGATTGAAAGCTCTGGGATTGACCTTTCGGTTGTAATATCGTTCCACTCGCCGTTTATGCTCCAGGCGCTTCAGTGTGGCTAGCTCTCTTTTTTGTTCCAGGAGGTCTAAGTCGACCCTTCGTGAACTATTGTTTTCTTCCATCCAAGTTTGCAAAGCCTCGGGCTTGAAGCTGGTTGTCGCTCCTACTCGGGGGGAGAGGTGTTCTAGCTCAACTGGTATGACAGCGTCCATTCCGAATGAGATGGAGAAAGGTGACTCCTGGGTAACTTCTGAAGGGGTTGTGTTGTAAGCCCAGAGAGCTCCAGGTAACTCTTCCGGCCAGCGGGCTTTCGCGTCGTCCAGACGTTTCTTCAGAATGTTCAAGATGTTCTTGTTGGCAGCTTCTGCCTGGCCGTTGGTGTGAGGGTGCCAAACAGAGGCGTATTTGAGGTTGATCTGGTGCTCTCCACAGAAATCATGGATCCTCTGATTGGCGAATGGAGTGTCATTATCTGTGATAATTACCATGGTATGCCATACCTGCAGATGATGTTGGCCCAAAGGAAGTTCTCGACGTTTTGGGCAGTGGGCTGAGTAAGCGGCTTAGCCTCAATCCACTTAGTGAAGTAGTCAACCGCAACCAGTATCCACTTGTAGCCCCTCATGGCCGTGGGCATTGGTCCTAAAAAATTCAGCCCCCAAATGGCGAAGGGCCAAGATGAATTGATAGGCTTGAGGTATCCTGCGGGTTGCCTCTGCATGTCGGCGTAATACTGGCACTGAGAGCACTTTTCTACGAATACCTGAGCATCTTTGTGGATATTGGGCCAGAAAAAACCCTGGCGTAGGATCCTCATGACCAGACTTCTACAGCGGGCATGTGTTCCACATTCTCCTCGGTGTATCGCTTCCATGACTTTCAAGGCTTCGTCTGGTCTCAAGCATTTGGTGAGGGGTTTAGCGTAGGATCTTCTGTATAGTTCCCCGTCGACGAGGGTGTACTTGGCACAAGTAAGCTTCAACTTCTGTGCCTCCTGTCTGCTGCCTGGCTGAATTCCGCTCTTTAAGTAGTTCAGGATCCTGTCCATCCAGCAGGGCGATCGCTCTTCAGAAGAAACTTCGGCGCATTCAAAACTAGGCCTTTCTAACACCTGAGTCCGGCGGAGGTTTGGGAGCCCCTCTTTGGCGAGCCGGTCCGCCACCTGGTTTTCTTCACGGGGCACATGCGTCAAGGAGAAATATTCGAAAAGGGAAATCAGAGACTTGGCCTGATGCAGATATTTCTTCAAAATCTCGTCCTTCGTCTCGAACGTCTGGTTTACTTGATTGACGACTAGCAGGGAATCACTAAACACCTGTATGCGTTTCACGGCCATGCTAAGTGCGAAGTTTAACCCTGCAATTAGGGCATCGTACTCCGCCTGGTTGTTGGTTGTCTTGAATCGGAGCGTCACAGCCTGATGAAGCACAGCCCCCATTGGGCTGGTTAGGAGGATCCCAGCCCCCTGGGATTGCGATCCCGATGCACCGTCAACATGAAGCGACCAGAGGTTTGTCACGGCTCTGGGGGGCGGCGGCTCCATCGTGGAAAACTCAGCGACGAAGTCGGCCAGGGCCTGAGCTTTGATTGCCGTCCGTGGGGCAAACCTGATGTCGTATTCTCCCAGTTCGATAGACCATTTGAGTAGTCTTCCCGAAACCTCGGGGGTGTGCAAGATCCTCAGGAGTGGTTGGTCTGTAACCACCTGAATAGTATGGGACTGGAAGTAGGGTCTCAATCTCCTGGCTGTTATGAGAAGGGCCAGAGCGAGCTTCTCCAGAGTGGGATACCGACTTTCGGTGTCCAGGAGTATGTGGCTGGTATAGAAGATAGGATGTTGAACCCCCTTCTCGCCGTCCAGGAGTACCGCTGAGACTGCAGTGTCGGACACTCCTAGGTAAAGAGATAGAATTGCACCTTCTTTTGGTGCCACCAACACCGGGGTCGAGGTTAGGTATTTCTTTAGTTCAATAAATGCTGCCTCACACTCGCTGTCCCAGAATCCTTTCTTGTTGTTGCGCAGACAACGGAAGAAAGGAGAACAACGATCACCGGCCTTTGAGATAAATCTACCCAGACTATTGATCCGCCCTGCCAGCTTCTGGATTTCCTTCGCCATTTTCGGGGAGGGCATGCTTTGAATGACTGATATTTTATTGGGATTGGCCTCTATCTCTCTGACGGAGACCAAGTATCCCAGGAATTTTTCTGAAGCAGTGCCGAAGGTACATTTGGCAGGATTGAGCTTAAGGTTGTACCTTCGGAGAGTGTCGAGTGTTTCCCGGAGATCACCGAGGTGTTCTGCTAAACTTCTGCTTTTGACGAGGATGTCGTCTACGTAAGCTTCGAGGTTCCTTCCCCTCTGATTTTTAAAGACTGCGTCAATTATGCGCTGATACGTAGCACCGACGTTTTTGAGGCCGAAGGGCATGACCCTGTAGTAGTAGGTTCCGTAATCAGTGATGAAAGCTGTCTTCTCCTCATCTCCCTTGGCCATCCAGATTTGGTGATACCCGGAGAAGGCATCCAAAAAGCTCATAACCTCGTACCCGACGGTACGATCCACCATAACGTCGATATGAGGGAGGGGATAGGTGTCTTTGGGGCAAGCCTGATTCAGCGATCTGAAGTCTACGCACATTCTCCACTTCCCACTGACCTTTCTAACCATCACGACGTTGGTTAACCATCGGGGATACTGGACTTCCCTGATGTAACCAGCTCCGAGTAGCTTTGTGATTTCCTCCTTGATGGCATCCTGCCTTTCCCCTGCCATTACTCTCTTCTTTTGGGCAACAAGGGCGACAACCTGAGATACATTCAAGTGGTGTTCGCAAATTGCCCTGTCCATGCCTGTAACATCCTCAGGAGACCACGCAAATACATCGATATAGCCAGAAAGCAGGGCAGTAACTTCTGCCTGCTGTTTCTCATTTAGGAAAGATGAAACGTTTATAGTTTTGGAAGAGCCTTCACCTCCTAAGGCTACGCTGATAACTCCTTCCTGCGGTGTGACCGGTTGGGTCTCTCTAGGATCCATTTGATCGACTACAAGCTGCGCCGCTATATGGAAGCAGCGGGTACCCTGTAGTGCGTCTCCCCGGATGGTGACAACGCCGCTGGGGGTCGAAAACTTCGCGCACAGGTGGGGCGTGGAGATCACCATCCCGAAGGAGTTTAGAGTTGTCCTCCCGAGATAGCCCGATTTAGCTCTGATGACTACGAAGTTGACCATGCTCATAGCGTGGCCGTTGTCATCACCGAAGGAGACGGGAAGAGTAATGAATCCAAGGGGTTGGACCCTTTCACCGGAGAAACCGAGTAAGGTAGTCCCAGCGTGGAGGAAGTTAGTTCCTCTGAGTCCCATTTGGAGGAAGGCGGACTCGAACAGGATGTCGGCGGCGCTCCCAGAGTCAAGGAGTACTCGCCGGACATCGAAATCAGCGATGCGGGCAACGACCACGATTGGATCGTTATGCAAGTTGCCCTGTTGGGGGAGATCTTCACTGCAGAACGTAAGGGGGATGGATGAGGCGTGATGCTCGGAGATGCCGCCGACTACTGCTCCTTGGCGCTGAGCGATCGGGTCAATGCTGAAGATAGCATGGATAGTTCTATTGGCAGGAGGATAAGGGCGCCCTTGCTGGCTAGGGCCTACGGGTGGTAGGGCCTTGGCAGGAGCTTCAGCAGTCTCGGGGGCTTTCCCTTTCTGGGCGGCAGTGAAGGTTGGAGCCATCTGCATGAACTCCTCAAGCTTGCCCTGATTTGCCAGCTTCTCGAGCAAGATTTTGAGGCCTCGACAGCGGTGAAGCCTGTGCCCATAGTTCCCGTGGAACTCGCAGTAGTCGTTGGGGTCCACCCCAGGTGGCGGCGCTAGTTTAGGCCTAGTGGGCCATATCCAACCCTGCTTGATGGCTGCCGCATAGACCTCGGGGAGTGGCCTAGATAGAAGAAGTTTCAGAAGCTGGGTATGTCGGGGCCTCCCCTCTTCTCGATCACGAGGTCTAGCCATCTGTGTCCTCGTGATCGAGGGTTCGATACTCCGATGTTTCCTTTTGCTCCTGTCCTGTCTTGCCCCGGAAACACCTGCGGGGGAGGATTCAGCATCCTCTAGCAGCATTAACTGACTGGCCCTAGCCATCAGTTCTGGGTAACTCCGAGGTTTCGCCAACTGTAGAGACTTGGACAGGTCCCCTACCTTGAGCCATCTCCGGAAGTTATGCATGGCCACTGCAGGCTCTACATCTTCGGCTTCTGCCGCTGCAGCAAAGAAGCGGTTGGTGTAATCTTGAAGGTTCTCCCTCTCGCCTTGCTTGATGTTGGCGAGGACCATGTCGGACACGACCATACGGGTCCGCCCTATGAAACGGGCGATCAACTCCCACTTCAGATGCTCATAGGAGGTGATGTGACCTCGGGGCAGCTTGACGAACTAGCTGAATGCTGCCCCCTTCAGTGTGTTGTCTAGGAGGTGACATCTAGTGGCTTCATCCGGCCGGCGATATCGGACGGCGGCCTCAAACCCCTGCACATGCTCGCGGGGGTCTGTTGCGCCTCTGTAAACCTCCAACCTGGGTGGCCGGAAGTCCTCTGGGACAGGAGCCAAACGGATGGCATCGGAGAAGGGGGCGTTTCCGTCCATCGGCCCAAAGAAGGGATCAGGTCCGTGATGAGGAGCCTGAACGCCAGGAAAGAGGGGGTCTCTTCCAGCTAGAAATGGAGGGAAAGCAGGTGGGAGAAAAGCAGGTCGTGGTAGCGGACAAGGTGAAAGGGGGTTTTGATGGACCTCCTGGAAACGGAAGGGGCGTATGGGTGGTCTGGAGGAACCAGAAGATTGGATGGAGAGTGGCGCAGCTTGGGGCGCCGGTGCAGGGACTTCGGCCACCGCGGGAATCGGAAAGAACGGAGCCGGGGCCGCCGCAGGTGCCGGAACCACCTCTGGGATCGCCGCAGCCGGCGGAGGAGCAGGGACTGCCGCTACTAGCGGTAGGGGAACACGGGCCGCCGCAACTGGTGGGAGAGGGATTACAGTGCAGACTGGCTGAGTCTGTTTGAGGATGACGGCCTGTTGCGCCGTGAGGCCGGTAACCATGTCAGTGAGATTTGCGAGCATCCCTTGGAGCTCCGAAGCACGGGTGCCTCTGGAAGAGGAGGTAGATCCGGCGCGTCGCCGGGAAGTGGAAGTTGAGGCTCCGTCATCTGGCGCCCGGACAGAAGGTTCTCCTATATGTACACTGCGGGCAACGGAGTTGGTTTTGCGCATTCTTGCCACCATCTCTCCAGGTCTCAATGAAAGCACCAGAAGATGTTGACGTAGGATGTGGGGGTGAGCCTGTTAACGGAGACTCAGGGAGAAGATTCAGTCCAAAGCGACTAGAAAAGCACATAGAGATTTAAGGTGGTTCAGGGAGGAAATCCCCTACGTCCACCGGTCGGTCAGCGAAGGAGTTTCACTAATAAGAAAAAGATAGCCCTGAAGGCTGTACAATGTTCTGGGAAGAGGAGAGGAAAAGGAAGAAGAAGGGGGAGACGAAGAAGGTAAGGAGCTCCTCAGTTGGGGTCCCGATACAATGAATAATTGTTCTCTCCTTTTCTCTCTGTCTATCTCCTGTATCTCCTCAATCTCCTCCTGGTCCCTTTTCTGGTTCCCTCCTGGTCCTCTCTTGGTCCTCTTTTTAGCTGGGACTGTTCAGCGGTTTTTATAGCTGTTGGCGTGCGTAGCTTCACCCTGGTTTTCCGTAGGTGGAAGGATGGCTTGGGCTCTGAGCGCCGCTCTCCTGTCGCTGGAGGAGTCCGCAACAGTACGAGGATATAGGAATCCTTTAATGCTGGTACTTTTCTGGGGAAGAGTATATGTACGGAAATCGGCGGAGTTAGGTGAAGTTGATTGTGACAGGCGTTACTTCGTACCCTCGTATCCTGGATCGTCGTGGACGATGGTTGGTTGAATCCTCGTGCCCGAGGTTTGACCTGGGTCAAGGGTCCTGCAAAACTGGAAGCTGAATCAGCAAATCAATCAAGTACAGGCCTGTTAGGCACCACGTGTTCGGCCAGGATGCAGTGCAGGAGCCACATGTAACAAGGTAAGTTACATAGCTCATATACTGTCCAAACTTAAACTCATAATTGTTACATAAGCTTAAACACTTGTGTTTCTCATTCCATTCATTTCTACTTGTTAGTTAATACTATAACAAATTATCATGTATTAAAAAGAGTAAGACAACAATTAGGAAGGTTTTCTGCCGCAAGCAAATTAGTCACAATCTGTATTAACTTGATATATATATATATGCGTGATCTCATTGTAGAAGTATTATTCGCTTTGACTTTAGATAAACTACGTGAGATGAGCATTTCTCAGGAGGCCACTCATCCCAGTATTACTCCAGCTCAAACACGTTCAACTATGGAATTTTCTATCATTAGCCTCACGGTTTTATCCCAAAAGGTGCCTCTCCCATTTGAGATCATGTTATCTACTTATACCACTCCGAATCTCCCTCTCTTTTCAATGTAGGAGGATTCATTTTGCCCCTCTTACCACTCATTATTCGGCCTAGAAGACTGCCAGGAGCTGCACTTTGTCTCAGTAATTTCTTTCTCTTAGGACATCACCCGGCTATCACTCCCCATCCTCTTCGGCCACGGGCATCACAGGCCCATCAGCTTCCGCCTAGTTAATCCTCGAATCATATCGTACTGTGAAAAATCAGCTTTGATAGCATATTGTAATATCCCATGATCTCATTGTAGAGGTATTGTCGCTTTAGCTTTAGGAAAACTGCGTGACTTGAGCACTTCCCAGGACGTCACCCATCCCAGTGTTTAAGTCACGCAGTTTTTCTAAAGCCAAACCAGACAATACCTCTACAATGAGATCACGGGATATTACAATATGGTATCAGAGCCTACCTCCCACAGTACAATGTGGTTCGAGGACGAACCAGGCGGAAGCTGGTGGGCCTGTGACGCCCGTGACCTAAGAGAGCGGGAGTGATCGCCGGGTGATGTCTTAAGAGAAATGAATCACTGAGGCAAAGTACTGCTCCTGGCAGGCTTCTAGGTCGTATAATGAGTGGTGAGAGGGGCACATGAATGAATCGTCCCACATCGAAAAAGGAGGGAGATCCTGAGCTGTGTAAGTAGATAACGTGATTTTAAATGACAGAGACACATTTTGGGGTAAAATCATGAGACTAGTGATGAAAAACTCCATAGTTGAGTGTGCTTAGGTTGGAGTAGCACTGGGATAGGTGACCTCCTGAGAAGTGCTCAAGTCACGTACTTTTTCTAAAGTCAAAGACGACAATACCTTTACAATGAGATCACGGAATGTTACCTATATATTCTACAATAATATTTCCAAATATAATATATATGTTTAAGAAGTCAGTCTATTTCAACAAAATTAAAAAATAGCAATAATGTGATATAGTTGGACACCAAATGTGTGCATGAATTTCTATCATAAGTCAAGCAAATCAATACTAATTTGTTATCCAATCACAAAACCTTATTACTAACAATAAAACATTAATTAAAAGTGTGTGAATCACATTTATCCCATAAAAATAAGCTTGTAATTATAGCCCAACTAGGAGATTATATGAGACAAAATATCACGTAGAAAAGTATAATAAGCAAGTGCAAGTGCTAATATTAATTTACTACCTGCATTCTACGTCCCGCATCGAAGAAATCAAGAAATTAAGGCCTTGTTTGGCAATGAGCTAAAAATCATGGCTAAAATTAGTCATGACCAAAATCTTAAATTTATCTTAAAAAAACTTTAAAAATTATTTTATATCCTATTCCACACAAATTCCAACATTAAACAATCACTTTATTTCACATCTAACAGAATTCTCAAAAAATTAATTAACTTTATTTCACATTTTACACAATTTTTAATATAACCAACTCACTTTATTTTATATCATACACATTTTTCAAAAATAACTAAAAATTTTAACCAAATCTTTTTTTTTTCTTGTTACCAAACAGAGAAACATGGCCGAACATCTCAATTAATTGAGTATGAATTTCTATTATGCTCGAAAATAATCGAATTGCTATTCAAAATTCTGACATGCTTGTATATCTTCAAAGGAAATATTAAGCATTAAAAGAGTGGTAGAATTACATCTAGTCAATGCATGCATGCCTATGATTATAACCTAATTTAAATGGTGATACACTAAATTTAATATTTATACTACTTGCTAGCCACTATGCCCACCAGGTATTTGCCATATTAGTGAAAATTCTGGCTAGTTTTCTCCTTCTGCAAGAGTTCTAATACTAGAAAAGCTTCTAGTAGTGCCGGCTATAGCTTTTGTTTGGCGCAAGGACCAAAACAAGATTAAAACAGGACTAAAATGGTACTAATTTAAAAAATAATAATAATAATAATAATAAATAAATTTTTTAAATTATTATACACAAATTCAAATATAAAAAATATTATTTTACTTTACATACTCAACAATTTAAAATAAAAATATCAACTTTATTTTACAGACTAAAATATTCAAATCGAGTATTTTGATCTAAGATGTGAAATAAAATTTATATTTTTATTAAAAATTATTGAGTATGTGAAATAAAATATTATTTTTTATATTAAAATTTGTGTAGAATAATTTAAATAATTTATTTATTATTATTATTTTTTTTAAACTAGTACTATTTTAGTCCTGTTTTGGTCATCGCCCCAAACATGGCTAGATTATAGAGAACAACAAGAAAAGAAAGAAAAAAGAAGAAGATTTGAGCTATATTCCACTTTTATTCACACGCTCTTTCATAAGATTTGAGCTAAAGAAAAAGAAGATTATTTTGCTCATATATTTTTAGAATAAAATAAAATAAAATAAAATAAATATTTTTTTTATCTTTAATACACAAATGTTAATGTAATATTACAAAAATTTAATTAGGAGTAACACTAATTAGAATTATATATTTGTATTATGAATAATAAATAGAATTATGAGTTATTAAAGCTTGAAAGTGAATGATTCAAACCTTGAACTTGTGTCATTGAGGACACTAATACGACTTGAGCTAAATGTGAAAATAATAATTCAAGCTAGAGGCTTGGAATTTAAAAATTAAAAAGAGATTCTAAGATTAAATATTTTGGCATACGATAATGAATTAAATTTAAAGTTTTTCATTATACTCGCTTCTACCTAGCTCGAGCAAGAAGCTATATAATTTAGTGAGCTGCATGTCGTACTAAGGGCTCTCGTACTAGGAGTGATAGTCTAAGTCTACTGTGCTGAAGGTATGACATATTTGATTCTAAATAGTATTAGCTTGTGGACTGAGTTGTGCTGAGGACTACTTTGTATGTATACGACAGAGAAGGCGATGTAGCGATAAACCAGAGCTTAAAAGTAAAGGTGACTAAAAAAAAGTGAATTTAGTTTCAGTAATAATTTTACTTAAATATATACATAGAGTGCAAGCGTATTATTTTATTTCATATATTTTTTTTAATATAAAAAATAAATTTATTTCACATTATATTTATATTTTAAGTTAGCTATTGGATAAATTACTTGCCTCGTTTGTTTGCCGGTTTAAAATTAATTTGGTTTAATTTTAATCAGTCATATCACATCACACATAAAATTTAATATTAAAAATTAAATTTATTTCACATCTTATACGTATTATTAAAATAATAACTAACTTATATCACATCCCTCACATATTTCAACATAATAACTAACTTTATATCACATCTCTCACATATCCCAACATAATAACTAATTTTATTTCACATTATTCACAATTTTCAATAAAAAAATCTCTATCTAAATTTAATTTTAAACTTCTTAAATTTAACCTTACAAACAAACACACCCTTATAGGTTTATATAGTTTACTTATAATTGATCCATATTTTAAAATATTCTTTACATTTTTTTTAATATTTTTAAATTATTTTATTTAATTCTTTGAAATTTATAATAAAAACTTAATAGGTCATTACAGTTTGATTTAAGGATTTAAGCTAAAATTCTAAAAAAATGTGGAACAAAGGGAATTATAGGTGAACAGTGAACTGTAAGTTGCCTTTTTATTTTTAATTTTATTATTATTTTTGATAAGATTTTTATTTTTATTTTTGATATTGAGACATTTTTTATTGTTACCTACGAATTATATGGACGGACACTCATGACTTCTCGCACTGAATCTCCTCTCTTTCCTCTATCCTGTTCCTCTCTGCGCAACCGGCGTCTCTGATTGATTGATTCATCCATCGATCGATCGATCCTCGGTTTTTGGATCATCTATCGCCGGCCGGCAGCCCTTTGACCGAGATATTATAACTTCCCCAATGGCGGAGGCGCAGCGGACGCAGAAGTCTACGGCAACGGCTGCGCTGGTGGGGGACGAAGGACGGGGCTATGAGCTTGCTCGGCGATTGGAAAGCTGTGGTGCTTGGAGGTCTTGGCTCGGCGAAGCTGCTTACGCGGCCTTTGCGCACTCTCTCTCCTCACCCGCTGCTTGGGATGCTTTCATGACCCCTTCCGCCTCCGCCCCACGCGCACAACTCCAGCTACAGCTTCGCGCGCGCTGTTTGCTCTTCGAGAAGGCTTCCGCCGCATTTACCCTTCGCCCCTCCCCTGCCACTACGGCGTTGCCGATTTCCAACGTCAATCCTTCCTGTGAGCAAACTCAAGGGCTTTTTGGCCATTCATTTTTGTGCTTTCTCTGTGTGTTCCAGTCGAACAACGTAGGTCGGAGGTTTTCGATCTTAGGAGAGAATTGGCTTTGACGTTCGAGCCGCATAGCCTAGAAATGCAAATTGCCAGTGTTGTGTGAGCTAGGTGGAGAAACGTCTTGGAAACACTGATACTGTTTAAGATCGTGCTTTTTGTGCAAAGTACTGACGTTTTTTATGTCAAATTATTAAAAATTTCTTGAATTTCGGTTACTTTATTTTTTGCAGATTTGCAAATGCATGAAGATGACATATATTATACACTGGAGGATGAGAAGCAAGTTGTATTTCAACCCCAAGTATGCTCCATTCCACCATTTTAATCTGAAATTGTTAGAACATCGAGTAAAATATTTTATGATAGCCATATAAACTATCGCATGGTTAACATTCCTTGTAGCCGTATACACTATGTTATGAGAATGAGTTCTTTGTTTCTACTTAAGAAAGTTGCATCCTCTTGAAGTTCTATTGTCAATGATCTTTGTATATGGGACTAATCTTCTTGTCCTATTAATGACATTTGTTCACATAACCTTATTCATAGTTTTGCTTGATCTACCTTTTATTTTTGTTATTTTGATAAAGCATATTCCATTGAATTCAGAATTAATTCTTGGAACAATTCTTCCATAAATTTCATGCACTAATTTCTGTTGCAAAGTGTCCAGTAGTTTTGAAAACATTAGATAGGTACTTATTGAAAGCATTAGATAGGTACTTATCAGTAGATCTTTGGTTATCAACTAACCTAAAAGCTTAAACATGTAGGTTATGATCCGGGAATAATTTTATAATTTAACATGTCTTGTCATGCTCATCTTTATTTACTTTGCAATATGGAGTTCAGCATAGGTACTTTTTTATCCTATAGATAATTGATGGTCACTAGGGTTCAAATTTAAAACCTTTGACTCTGATACTATGTTAAATCTCTAGTTACTAGTTGACGTGAAAGCTTAAGATAGAAGGTTATTGTCCAAGAATTATTTTATATTCTCTCACTTGAAAGCCCTTATTCTTCCCACCAAACGGAAGCAATTCATTGGTGCTAGTTGGATAAGCCTGAGTTGAATTGAGCCAAAATTGAATGGTAGAGATGGGGACTCAGCAAATGCTAGAAGAAATCGATGGACTATGGCCTTATTTGACACCATCCAAAAAAAGCCAAAATTAATATTTTATTAATATTTTAAATTTATCACAAATTTCAATAATTTTATTTCATATCCAACATAAATTTTAACTTTAAAAATCATTTTTATTTCACATCCAACATAAATTTTAACTTTAAAAATCATTTTTATTTCACATCCAACATAAACTCCAACCTTAAAATCAACTTTATTTCACATCTTATATATTAAAATAAATTTCTTTATCATCAACTCTATAAAATAAAATATTTTCTCTTTCTTCATCTATTTTTGAGATGGTCCCAAACAAGCCCTATAGGTTAATCTGAGACCGACAAGGGAGGAAAAGTAATTGAAGGTGGAGATCTTAGAATATGAATTTCGCCAAGCGCGGGAATATTTTGGAATTGCCTCGTCGGTAAGCTTTGGACTATTTAACCTTTCAACCACGATGCTACGCTTAATACTCTGAAAACGATTTAGAGGCTAACAAAGGGATTTCATGCAACATTCTAGGCGACAATCTGTTTCTTTTCTAGTTTTTCGCCAAAGGTGACGTCTTTAGTCATTTGATCAAAATGTGCTGTTATTAAATGAGCTTATATGCGATGATCAAAATGTGGTACTGAAAGAATCCCTCCTCTGGGTTTGATTCAGTGAGCTTCCCTTAGGATTGATGATGAAGAACATGGCTATCAAACTTGGACAAAGACTAGGATATTTGGCAGAGGTAGATGAAGAGTAGGGGGCATGGTGTGGGGGAGAAATTTGCTGATTAAAGTTATTATCGACATCTCCAAACCCTTGAAAATAGTGATTCAGTGCATACACCTGTATCCCTCAAGGCTCGACCACATTTTTTCCAGAGTTACGTACGAACGACTTTCAGCCTTTTGCTTTACATGTGGATGCTTGGGGCACCTTTTAAAAGATTGTGAAAATTAGGAGGTTCTCAGTGAGAATCTCTTTTACGGTGTCTGGCTGCATGCCTCAACCACATGGCGTTGAAGTAGAAGGAGCAAAGCCTATGTGATCGAATAGTAACTATAAATAGGAATATGTAACAAGCTCGTGGTTGGCAGAAATTCTACAAACAGGTAGAAAGAAGGCTTTACTCAAACATGTCTTTTGATTCAAGGGAAGATTGTGGCAAAAGTGGGCAAGAGTCTTGTATAGGAAGACATTGTCATTACCTTTACAATGGGACTATGCTCAAATTTTCAAGGAACCTAATCACAACCAGCAGTAGGAGGAACAGAATGAAGAAAGGACAAAGGACATGGGGAAGGAAAAGATTGCATATGGGAGTCCAACAAGAAAGTTGAAAAGGGAAAATTCGAAAAGCATGAGTCTCATTTCTTCAAAGATATCCAAAGTGAAGAAACGTCTTCTCAAAAGACCAAGGAAGAAGCTTCACTTGACCAAATGCTGGCAAGTTACTTATCTGTAAGTCGACACTAACTCTCCGCTATTCTATCATCTCCACTCTATTTGAAGAAGTCGAAAAGAAGAGTGCGCGATAAGGGGAAGATGTTCCATTGGAGATTTTTAATGTAATTGGCCTAAAGAAGTGGAGCAGTGAAGCTGCAATGATGGAGATTGACAAAGAAGCTAACACAATGAAAGCAAACAAGAAAGGGAAGATGATGGTGTACTACTGTGCCTTTGAAACCCAAATGGCGGCGCTTTAGACCAAGGCGACTAGAATAAATAAGCATTTACATCTTGAATTGTCGGGGCAGTTCACTCTCTTAGAAACCAATTGAGAACTCATCACTCTCAATTGGTTTACCTCTGTAAAACTAAGATGTTTACTCATGAATTAGAAAAAGTGAAAGTTTTCTTGCAGGTTTGGTGATGGCTATTGCTTGAGTAATATTGGCAGGAGGGAGGAATAGGAATCATGCGGATGGATGATGTAAATGTAAGTCTCCAGTTATTTTCAAGATACCATACTGATGTGCTCATTAAAAGACATCGGGATTCCAACCCCTTGAGGTTTACAGGCTTTTATAGTGAGTCAAATGGATCAAAGCAGCATTTATCATGGCAAATGGTTAAACAAGTTCATCAGAGTCAGTCGTATCTATGACTTTGTGCAGAGGATTTCAATCACCAATGACCCACAAGTAATTACTAATTGAGTTTCAAAAAGCATTCCGGTTGATTCTTATGAATAGATACAACAAGAATTCCCCCATGAAGAGCTCAAAAAGGCACTATCCGGCTTCATCCAACAAAAGCTCCAATCCCAGATTACTATCGTGCAATTTTCTATTAAAATTTTTGGAACATTATCAAAGATGAAATCAACCCCTACGTATCCTGAACAATGATAAACGTATGGTGTTTAAACTTGACTAATATTGTTCTTATTCCAAAAGTTCTAAATGCACATCATATGACAAGTTTGAGACTTATTAGCTTATGTAATGTGATTTACAAAGTGAATACTAAAACTCTTGCTAATGGGAGGAAGCATGTTCTGGCCTATCTCATTATTGATAACCAGAGTGTATTTGTTCCTACGAGGCTTATGTCATACAATATTATAGTGCCCTATAAAACTTCATGCTATGAAAGAGAAGAAAAAAGGAAAAATTGAATTTTGTGCACTCAAATTAAACATGGGTAAAGCATACGATGGTGTGGAGTGGAAATATGCTAAGCATATGATGTTGATTATGAATTTCCCTACCAAATTCATTAACATAATAATGGAATGCATGTCCTCAGTTTCCTACAGTGTTATCATGAATGGATATCAATTTGGCAATGTCATTTTCCAACGGAACCATAGGCAAGGAGATCTCTTTTTACTTTATCTTTTTCTAATATGTACAGAGGGGATATCAACATTAATAAATAAGGTTGAGGCAAATATATACTACATGGTGTCAGAGCGAGCATAGGAATTTCTAATATCACTCATTCTTTGCGAACGATAGCCTTTTGTGCTTTAGGGCTACTAAGGAAGAAGAGGAGAAGGTCCAATAAATCTCAAGCTATATGAGGAGATATTGGACCAACAAATAAATTTAGACAATCAAGTCAGGACTATTTTTTTGGCAGAGAAACTCGAGCCATTCAAAAGGCATTCAATAGAGTAAATGGGACTTACTATGCAAATCGAAAGCTTGGGCAGGATTGGAATTCAAATGCCTAAATTCTTTGGACCTTGCAATGCTTGGGAAGTAGTGGTGGAGAATTCTTATCAATAGCAGGTTCTTAACATAATGGAGTCCATCAAGGAAGATATTTCCCTTCTGGTAATATGGAAAAAGCCAAATTGGGCTGCGACCCTTCTTATATTTGGAAAAGTATCTGGGATGTAAGGAACATGATTGATAAGGCTTTTGTTTGGTGTAGTGGTTATGGGAAGAATGTTCACATCTAGGGAGATAGATGGCTTCCTAGATTATGGAATTTGAAACCATTTTCTCTGATCAAAACTATAATAGAAGATACTACTGCTGATATTCTCATAGATTACTCAAATTGGAGATGGAAGATCCATATAATCTAGTAATGCTTTAATGAAGAGAACGCTAAAATCATCTAATCAATCCCTTTGGGAGATACCATGGGAATAGACAGCCTAATGAGGCTAATCAGAAATTGGTTCTAAATGGATACAGATTTATATGAGATTGGATTAAACAAATAGGCTATAAAATGGTTGGTTTTGGGATGAGAACTACTCAGATGCCACCTCCTAGCAATCCAAGCTTAGTTTTTGAAGCATTCTTCATAAGTTTGAAATTTACTTAAATTATTGCATAATTATTTTCAGAAGAATTTGCATGTATAAGTAGTAATTTTCTCATTAAATGTATTGATCTCTGTATGCAATGAATGAAAATATAGATGTCAAGTTGACTTAAAAATAACTTTCTAATATGCAATGATAAAACATAAAGAAACTAAAATGTATGTAGACTCAACTCTAATGAAAGACCTAAGCACTATTACGACTCGGTCTTATAATTGGCACATAGGTAATAGGTAGAGGTATAAATGTGTGTGCTATCTAACAGATTTCATAGAGTTTTTCTAAAATAACTAGAAACCTTAACAGGCCAATCTTTAGATTTTTCAGTAAGAACCCAATTATACTTATGCCTGCCCAATCTATTATTCTTTCTTTCTTTTTTTTCTTTTTCTTATGTTTATTTGGTGACTCTATGAAACGAATGTTTCTTATAGGTTGTAAACTTAAATAAAATATCATTCTCAATATGTTGTATATCCTTGACTTCTAACGAACAATGCTTCTTAATATTATGAACATCATATGTATGGACAAGCTTTTTATCATCATCATCAAGTAATGGTGTACGTAATAAAGTTTTCTCCACAAAATTTTCAATCGTGGTCACTGCTATAGGAGATATAACCTCATCAATATATTTAGTAGATTTAATTCCTTCAATTGTCTCTGAGACCTTTTCCACGATGTGTTTTAGCTCTGTGATCTCTTTCATGACATGATCAAGCTCCATAATTTTATCCTTGATATGTTTTTTAAGAATCATGGAAATTTTAGTGGGATACTCAATACTGTCCTTTTCGGAAGATAGACAGTTAGAACAAATAGGAGCATTTATGTGACTCTTTTTCGGATCCTTCTTGAAAAATAGACTAACAGTAGGGACAGATATGGTGGTAGGTCTCATGACAATAGGCATGATTTTCGTGAATATATGATTATCTTGTACATTGGTATGCTTGGATAACTATGACATTTATATTTGCTCACGAAGATCAAAACAAGTAATGAGAACATATGTTTTCCTGAAAATTGCCTTAAGTTGATTCCAAAAATTAATTGGAGATGATCTATGAAGGTGGCGATGATCCTCGACATCATTGATATAAATCTGGTTTTATCTGGAAGCATTAATATCATGAATTGAGCTTTATTCAAGTCTAGCACATTGCAGTGATTAAAATAACAACTAAATTCTGATTCCCATTTTATATATGATTCGGTGTCCAACTTTTTGAGAAATATAACACATCTGGTCTTCCATTATTTAAATATAATGTTACATAGAACCTCTACGGTTTAAATTAATGTGATCAGAATAGAGTCAATGGGACATGTGAAAATTTATAGTGATATATAAAATACGCAATAAAAATGAATATTATAAGACTATTAAAATGCCAAATAAAAATATTTTAATCTAATATGTCACTTATTTGATGCAGGATAAATATAAAATAGATGTAAATTCGAGATCAACAAATTTAATTGATAAAATTACCTCAAATAAACACAAATACATTCTAAATTTAATCTGAGATAAATCAAGATAATTTCAAATTTTGCAAATTAAATTTATTTAAAATTTAAAGTCAATAGGATCGACAATAAAAGGTTTATTGAAAGATCAAGGCATTCGCTTAAATTTAGTAAAACCGATCTAAAGCTTTAGGATTTACTTAGGTTCCTCTCAAAATATTATCTTACAGTAATCACTCAATAAAAATTGGGGATCGCACAATTGAGCAGATCAAACAAGTCAGATGAATAATAATTTTAATTGATATGAACCAATAATTTTAAATTTAGATCAGAAATTATACTTAAATCATAAAATTTTAGATAAAATACAGACATGACAGATTTGGTGTGAAGGTGTGGCATGTAATGGCATGGGTGTGCACGCAAAGAGGTTGTAGGCATGAAGTAAGGTGCAGGTGTAGAACATGAGGAGGATGTAGGCAGAGTAGTGCACCAGAGCACCAATAGGCAAGGCAGTGCGATGAGTGCCTACAAGCCTGCAACGTTGTAGGCACGAGTTTGTTTGGTCTGGCTTGTTGCGAGGGATGGCGAAGCAGGGTGGCTCGTGTGGGACGGTAGGGATGTGCGACGATAGGGATGCTCAGTGAGGATCGGGATGGATGTGGACCGTCGTTCAACAGGGCTAGAAGCCCGCTAGGAGCCATTATTTGCCCCAGTGATTTCCATCTCTTGGGATATCACCCGGTTCTATATACTGGGTATACAAAGTTTTTTGCTTGTTTGACAAGTAACTTTACTGGACAAATTGTTGATGCAGTTTTTTAGATTATTTTTGGCAGTTTACTTTCCAACATATATTTTTTGTCCCCTTATCTTAATGCTTTACAATGTATTCAAATTTTTTCTATGTTTTGTCCTTTCCACAGGTGCTATAATTTTAGGTTCAGGTTATTCTATTTCCCCGGACTGCTTAAATTTGTGCTTTAATTTGCATAAAATGATACTTCCCCATATCAATTACTTTATTCTTTATTTATCTTGCTGTTCAAATTTGAAATGATAACTATCATGAGTAACTTGATTGACTATCACTTGTTAAATAGAACTGATAAACGTGTCCTCTAAATTATTTGCTTAGAAGTCTCACTAGCTAATACTGCTGTCTTACACAGATTCCTTCAAGGCCAACATACAGTCCACATAGAGGAAGTCAACTTTCTTTTGAGCGATCATCTAGCGTTGGGTCAGTATACAACGATCCCGAACATGTATCCAAGTATGAAGATATGCCCCATAAGTATTATAGTGAATATATTGAAAGGTATAGAACAAGGCATCAAAAACTCCCATATGGCGGCAAAGAGTCTCACAAACGAACTTCTGAGGTGATGTCTGTGTATTTGAAACATTGCAATTTACACAAGAAAAAGAGGCAAACAGTTAAGGTGGATTGCTATTCATCCATGTCAGAAACCGGATCTTCCATAGTTTCAAATGGCCTGTCCGAGGGGAACAACTCAACTGAAGAAGATATTCATTTTTTTCCTGAGATCTTGTTTCCGGCTAATTGTGTGCCTGATAGTGCTCTCCCAATGCCAGTCATGGAGAAAAAACAAAGAGTGGAGGTTCATGGAGTTCTTGATAACTTGCCGACTGTAATAAGCCCAAGTCCAGCTATGATGGAAAGATTTGGCATAAGGCCTGAATACGTTAAGATGGGAAACAAGTACAGGGGAAAAGATGGGTCTGGAGGGGATAGGAGACCTATAAGTCAAGAGCAAGCAACACAAATTACTACCAAGGTTGCAGCTCATCTGCTGTCCAACATTGGTTTTGAAGGTGGAACTGAAGTCTCGATGAAAGCCTTTTCTGAATATTTTGGCAACCATATTTGCAAATTAGGGCGCATCTTGAAGGTTCTAACAGATAACTACAAGAAGCAGTTTTCATCTATCGAACTACTTAAAATGTTTTTACAAATTACCGGTCATGGGTAAGTTGCTTTGCTTTCACAAATTTCTACTGTTACGCCATTAGCATTTTTTTAATCGCTTATTTGATGAAATCTTTTCCAAAGATGAGAAACCAACAATTTTTATCTCTTTGTTATTTGTAAGTTCAAATGGTTATATGGAGAAGAGCAACACTTGATTTGTAATTCGTTTTGCATTGAGAAGATTCAATGATCATTATCAAAGTAACAATAATGTAAGCAGGAAATGAAGGGCCTATATGTTTTGAACATGATCGGTTCTGCTGATGCTGGCATAAAACGAACTTATGTGTTCTAAAAATTATGAGCTCTTATTCCAAGCCTACCAGTAAAAGGACTTATGCTTAGGTGAATATTCGAAGAGATTCTAATGCATTAAATGGCCTAAAACTGCAAACTAAATAGGCCCAACTCCATGATCATGAAACCTTGCTGATGATGTTCAATACTACAAGAAGATTAAACTAAGCATCCCTTTGATCCTACTGGCTCACATATTTGTATGGGATTCAATGAAAATTTTAAAAGATTTCGTGAAACGTTTTAAGGAATTTACAAATGCTCTATTTAAATCCGGTAGAATAAGAAGTAGTTTATTATGTTCTAATAAAAAATTATCTACTATACTTTGGAAACAAGAAACACCCTGCATATGTGAAACAATGTAGAAAACCTTCAATGTAACAAAATGATGAGATATCAGCAAATAAATAATTTCAGCCATGGATAAATTTTAGGAATGATTAAGCTCAAAAATAGCACAATGCCTAGATAAAACACCATCAGCAACCACATGGTGGGGACACTCCCATCGATTATTGATTTATTTCTAATAGAGTTTATTGGCGACGACCTATATGTGATCGAATTGCTGTGATCCAGATTGACTGGTGGGTAAGAAACAAATTTGGAAAGCTAACTACTAAGCATTGTTGACATGTTTGATTTAGTTTGGGATTGATTTTTTTATTTGTCGGAGTTATGCTGTAATAGTTATTTTCAATTTTTGCTTGTGTTGTTTAGATTTGATGTATAATATTTTCCTTATTTGTGTGAAAAAATTATAACATTATATAATTTTCTTTTATTGAGTTAGTTTGTATGGTGGTTTATATGCTTTTCTATTATCATCTGTTGTTAATGATGAATGAAATATGGTTTTCTTCCTCCCTTAGCATTTTCTGTTTTTTTAATGAATTGATATCCTAAATAGGGAGGGCTTTGGGCATTGGGTGAGAATTCCTAAACTTTATCTTTGCTTAAGCTCTTTTCATCTTGATCAATTCCTTTTTCTTCTCCTTCAATCCCCTTTCAACATTCACTTTGTTCCGCCACGCCCACTTCATTTGCACCACACTTGCAGTCGCCGTTCTTGTTGCCCTCTCATTCGACCTAACCACTGCTTGCCTGCATGGATTCGCTCACATGCGTGAGAGATCCTCTGCTCCAGTCACTCAAGCTAGCCTCGGTCAAAACTCCATGCAACTAACCTCGTTTAGCCTAGCCTTAAAGCTTGCTGGATTTGTGAGTCTCGACTGAGTTGGGTCCTTCCCTGCTTCGTGTCGCCCGCCCAACTTACCAGACGCTTGAGTCTGTTCTGCCTCTTGGTTTTCCTTTCCCGCATCGATTACTTCAGCCCGTTCTACAACCCAGTTCGCATTGCTTGTGCTAACCTCGCTCGGAGTGTCAACTGCTCAGCTCGCGCCGCTTGCGTCCCCTACTAGAATGTGCGCTGCTTTCCCTGCTTGCCACTTGACATTGTAGTCAGAGTCCTATTAAGGAGAATTTACATTATAGTACTTGGATCTTTCGGTTTAGGTATGGATTTCGATGAACTATTAATTTGGCTATTTGATTACTACATGTTTTTGTTCGTCTGAATTTTATTCGAATTTGCTCCACTATGTGATCTATTATTATTGAGCACAAATTAATTACTATTGGTTAATTATTGTGAGGATTTATTCTTATTGCTTTGTTTTCTTTTATTGAAAACCAATTTAGTCTTAATTTGAATTGGTAATTTCTGAATAAGCTTAAGTTCAATTTATTTAAAATAATAATTGATTTTGTGGGATTGTTATTTTCTTAATCATTATAGAATTAAATTCTAAATTTTTTTAAAATTTGACTGAGATAAATCTGTTGGTTAATGCATGCTGATCTCTTCATATACGTTTATTTACTTTGTCTTGCATCACCACAACAAATGGGTCTATTCCCTACACAAACGAGGGATACCCAAAAAGTGGTTTGATTTAGTTCTTAGCTTTATTTTGGCCAAAGTGTACAGATGATGAGCAAGAAAATAATAGGAAGCTAAATTCTGTCTTAGATTCTAATCCACCTAGCATTGCAAAAAAAAAAAAAAAAAATCATACTTTTAGCAACAAGTATATATCATGAACAATAATTAGGACTCTTTAGAGATAAGCGCAAGGGAGAACAATAGCAATATTCAACACGTCTTTAGGAACAATAAAAATGTTGCCACAATAACTAAATAAATTAGATAATAAAGATAGAAGCAACCAGAGAATAGGAAAATAGAGAGCTCTAAACTGAGAAAGAACATCCTATTAAAGGAAATGGAAAATGGTTGGGTAATCTAGATATGAAAAAACCGGAGTAACGGAAGAATTTGAAGTTCTAAAGCTAGTTAAACATCAGGTCTCCACTGGGGTCTCATCTCAAAGGTTGCATCCCTTATGACATATTGCCCAAGAATCCAAAAACTTTGACTTCTTTGTTGTCATAGTTAATAGCTTTTATCTGCATTGCCCTCCTTCTCGTTTTTAAGTTGTGCAATATGGAATTGCACATGTTGCAACCTTGTATTCTCAAACCTTTATTTTATTGCAATGCCCTCCTTCTCGTTTTGGGTAAGTTTTACACATTGAAATATTAGAAAAAAAATCTAAAACATGATCAACTAGGGGATTCACAAATTTTATGTCTCATAAATAGGATACCTTTTAGATGATCTGAACAAGGGGCGTCAAAATGGGTTAACATGCTAGTTTTAGGTTTGACATGTATCTAATTCGACACAATTAGCTAAGAGAACACCACCTTATTCATTAACATGTTAAAGTTTTTTACCTATAGTTGATTAGTATATTGTTGGTCTACAACAACCAATCCAAGTCTAATGTGCCTAATCTCAGAGTCAACTCACCAACCTACCTATTTGTAAATAACATTCTCTGAAATTGTGTTTGGTGGTCAATTTTGAGTCAACCATAATTTGACATAATAATGTTATATTGAAACTCAACATGTTTAGGAAAATGGTAATAGGATATTGATGTGGGTTCTTATGATTCATATCTTGTTATCGCTATCACCTTCACTCTAGGGCATAGTCTTCATTTATACTATATATCATATTGTACGCATGTGTTTTTAGTTAATGTTCTTGTTGTTGTTGTTGGGGTTACTTATTTAGATGAAGTTGTGTCAAGAGGTGTGGTTTGCAATAGAATTGGTCCCAAGATCAAACAGTTCGATCATGAATGGATCTCCCAGACATAAAAATGTAATGTTTGTTTGATGGTCTGATCACATGGGGCGATCAGACAAATGATTTAATCAAATTGTTCAATTATTATGGGGCAATTAGGTTAAAGACTTGATTGGACCATTAGATGGACCCAATCAGACTGACAAATTAGCTGGTTACAAGTGATTCTAAAATGTTCAAACCTAGATTTCGACTGTTCTTCCTTCACCTTCATCAATGGTCTCACATGTCAACCTCATCCATCTAAGGGGGAAAAGTCTTTAAGCCTCGTTTGGTTCGAGTTTTTTTTAGGCAAGAAAAAAATAATTTATTTTTTAAATTTAATTTTAAAGAATTTTATTTTAATATTAGAAAATGCATAAGATGTAAAATAAAGTTGAATTTAAAATTTGTATTTATGTTGGATGTGCAATAAAGTTAATTTTTACGGCTGAAATTTATATTAGGCCAAAAAAATATTT
This sequence comes from Apostasia shenzhenica, assembly GCA_002786265.1. Taxonomy (NCBI): domain Eukaryota; kingdom Viridiplantae; phylum Streptophyta; class Magnoliopsida; order Asparagales; family Orchidaceae; genus Apostasia; species Apostasia shenzhenica. The sequence continues at coordinate 420,686 of KZ454830.1, forward strand.
CGAACCAAACGAGGCCTAAAAGTCCAGGGAATGATCTTGATTGGATGATAATTTGATGAGCTTTGATGATTTGGAGACCACTGCTTTGTCACAATGAGTATCGGTTGAGGCAAGTGGTATATGTTTAAGAGGAGGCAGAGGTGTTCTGTCCTTGTAGTAGATGTAGTTTGACCTCACATTTAGGTTATTTAGAGCTTCTTTTGTTGGGTGTCAAATTTAGATAAGAAAATAGAAATATTTTATTTTATAGAATTGATGGAAAAAAATTATTTTAATATTCGGAGGTATGTAAGATATGAAATGAAGTTGATTTTAAGGTTAAAATTTATGTTGGATGTAAAATAAAGTTGATTTTTAAGGTTGAAATTTGTGTTAGATGTAAAATAAAGTTATTAAATTTTATAATAAATTAAAATATTATTATACGATTTTGCTCATTTTTAGGATTTAGCCAAACAAGCACTTTGTTGTTTCAGGATGCTTATCATAATCTCTTATCTAATGTTAGATCACAAGTCGGACCTAAATCTGACTATTGTGTATCGAGCATCTTCGCAAATGTCGCATCTAACAGATAGTTCATTGAATTGTTTTATAAATTAAGATAATTTTCCTAAATTTCAATTAATGTAAATTTAAAAGCTTAAATGAATGAATAAACTAAAATGCCACGTCCTCATCACTATCTCAGCTTCTATGACTTTGCCTGCACGCGCCTTGCGCGCGCAACCATACTACCAGACCGCACGCCTTGCGCGCGCAACCATACTACCAGACCGCACGCCTTGCACATGGCCACTCCGGTCATCTGTGCATCTCCACATGACCACTTCGGCCACTTGTGCACCTTGTGCGCAGCAACTTTGGCCGCCCGCACACCTCATCGCTCATGTTAGTGCCAGCCATCCATCAACTCGCGACCTCAATTCTTAAGCAGCTCCAGCTAGAGTTCCCAAGTCTCCTGTACGAATCACTATTTCTAGAATTCTTACACTTTGGAAAATTACAATAGGGGGTTTGAGTTTTACCTTTGTTTAGTTAAATTTTAAAACTAAACATAAATCTTTAACCAACTACTCAGACTTCTCCAATGAAGGTTTAACATTTCTCTGAATCTATATAGTTATTTAATTTTGAATCAGTTGAATTCAGTTTGGCTCGAATTATGTGACCATACATTTATTATTGTGAAATTATTGTCAAATTTATTTTCAAGATATTTGTCTTTAATTCTTGAACCTTGGATTTGATCTGTCGAATTTGATTTCCTACATTTAAATTCTGATTTATCGCCAATTTAGTTTAATTTTAATTTAAAATAATTTTAATTTACAAAATTTAGATCTTATTTGTCATATACTTATAGTTTAGAAAAATATTTTATGCTTAATTAAAATAAATTGCTTATAAATATTATTGATTATAAAATTTATATATCATTTTACATTCTCGTAAAATTGGTATGATAGTATGGCTTAGATTATGATATTTATTTTAAATTTGTATTTTATGGCATATTCCCTGTCACACTTGCTCTCTTTTGGTCTGAGTAGTTAATACCATCTGCATATCCTAGAATGGATGAATAAGAAACTTTAATGTCCAGTTTTATGGTTAGGTTGAATTGCATATTCTCACCTAAGAGAGTGGTCCATGAAAGTAGTGAATTCTTATTTTTCTGGTGATTAAGATTATTTCTCATATAAAGAATGGACAAAACAATATACTAGGGACTTTCTTAGGGTAAACTTTGGCCTATTGAGATGTAAGAAGAGATTAAATATCACTTACGAAAGAGATAATTTCCTCCATAACATAGAGTTGCCCCGTTAACTCCTAAATAACATGACCCTAGATCCATGCACATCCCCCAGTTCCTACTCTTGATGTTAGACCTAGTGAGATAGTGGGTGACACATCTAGTTCTCTTTTGATGGAAGAGGTTATCAAGTTATCCACAAATACCGTCATTTATCATGAGGCTGAGAACATAGCTGTGATGCCACTCCCCAACTGAATGCGGATTGAAAGAGAATGTCAATCCTTCCACTTATACAAGTTTGGGGACAAAGTATGCATGCTTGTATCGAACGTGGGAGGTACAGAAGCTGCATGAACGTTGTGGCTACTTCTGTGTTGAACGCATGAAACTATCAGCTAAGCCATATCTATAGCTACGCTATGTTGCCTGGGTAGATAAGACATCAATTCCAGCTACACAACATTGTAGAGTCCCTATTAGGCTAGGTGACTTATGATCATTTTGGTGTGACATATTATATTGCTAATACTTGTCACATGTTTTTACTTGGATGACCTTAGCTTTACGAAATGACTCAAACATTATGGTTGATTTAACATCTATGCCTTTGAATGGAGAGGGAAAAGAATTGTTTTGAATGATGCCTAAGGATTCTTTAGCCAGGAAGGTGATTCTTTCCTCAGCCACCAATTGAAAAGAAGAAAGCACTATACATAATTAGTTTTCATTAGTTTGAAAGAGAGAACCAAGGTGGTGACGTCGTATATGCTTTAGTTGTGCGAGAGACCACCAAGTCTAAACAACTCATAGATGTTCCTAAAGATTTAGTATCATTGCTAAATGAATTCCAGGACACATGTTCTGATGAATTACCTGATGAGTTACCCCTATTAGGAGCATCAAGCTTGCAATCAATCAAATTTATCACATTATGAGATGAATCCAATTAAGCATGCAGAACTACAACAAGTGCATGAATTGCTCCAGAAAGGATTTATTAGATAGTCTATTCCTTGCGCTGCGCTAGCATTAACACTTCTTATACCAAAGACTGTTGAATACAAAGACAACTGCATCATCATTTGCACATCCTATGCATGATTTTCTTGTTAATATTTAGAGGAAACTAGTTGTAAAAATGCTAAATATAATTCAATAGTTGGCTCAAATAAATGAGCAATGACTGAAGGTGACTGTGTTGGTCCATGCTAGTCTTGAAAATTTCACACAGAAAAATCTAAAAAACTCACGGCTAGGAGGATAAGTCCATATAGGATACAACAGAAAATAAGTTTGAACACTTAGAAGTTGGGATTACTTGAGAACATGAGTATCAGTGCAGTATTCAATGTAATTGATTTAACCTTCTACTATAATCCATTGTCACATACTAAGCCTACCTCACTATCTCCTGACCCACATCCTCCTATGTACCTACCGAGTGACGTTGATACTCCTAAGATTACCACTGATTCCATATTGCTTGAGGTTGCATTGATTCTTCACTAGATTTTTAAGAATTTACTCATGGGAATTGTTGCAAAATCTCTTCTGTTTATGCTTATATACTCCAATCTCTTCTCATATCTGAATGGTTTTTCCAGCCTCGCACCATGGTATGGAAGCTGTTTGGAGATTTCATATGTTCATATACTCTATTTGTTTTTGCTTGGCATTGCTAATATTCATTTTCATTGACTGCTTTGTCCTTCTCTCTTTTCTTCTCACAGAAACTTAGGGGCCTTAACTGAAATTACCAAGAACACTAGCAAGGGCAGCTTTACTCAACAGACACAACAAACTATTCGCCAACTCCAGGCGTTGCAGCAGAATCCTCTCCTTCAAGCTCAACAAGTATCTGCACTTCTAAGTTGTTTGCTACTTGCGTCGATTTATTGCTTTTCTCTGATGTTACCTTTTACACAAATCTTCTGTTGCAGGACAAGTGTATCTAAGTTGGTTGACACTAGGATGCAATAGTGCATAAACAATATTTAGCCTTGTGAAAAGAACCTAGAACTAAGTTCAACAACTATGATGATTGCTAGAATAATCATTAATTTTTCACTCTTTTATACTTCCTGACCTTTAAATGGCTTTTTTATTTCTGCCCCAATGCTATGAACATAACTCTGGATCATGCAACCTGCAGTTCCAGAGGCAAATGCATCCCCAAATGAATATGCTTCATTCCCAGAATATAGCATTCCAACAGCAGCAGCAACAATTGCAGTGGGATAAAATACGGCGCAGGCAAGTATCAACTCCTCGTGGTTCTGTTATGATTATGGACAAAGATCAACCTGTGGAGGATGTCAAAATTGAGAATATAATGGAAGGAACCGTTGATGCAAACACTTTCAATGCCCTCAATAAACAGCAGTTGCAATTGAGACAACAACAATTTGCCATGGCAAACCATCCTGCTCAGTCTGGTCAGCATTTTAAGCAATTCCAGTCCATACAGATTCCTCATATGCAGGCGCAGTTAGCCCAGTATAATTCACATCTGGAGTTGGATAATTTTTGAAACTGTTTACTGTATTATGCTTTGTTTGAAAAATAGGTGACTGTCTTGTTCATGCAGGCACACAGTTAACATGAGAACGCCTCAAGTGAAAGTAGAGGCTTTCCATGAAATGATGTCTGGGGACTCAATAACAGTAAAGCAGGAACCAGACCAGAGCAAACCTACCCCCACAGCGAAGTAAAGGTACTGAAAATTTTGGCAGGTTTGCATGCTGGTGTTTGTATTGTTATTAAAGCCTCCATACTGGTCAATTAGAGTAGGTAGAATATGTGCTCATCTGAGTTGGAAAATTCCTAGTTTTTACCTTTTAAGTTATGCATGTTGTTAGGTAGGTATACTATGTTAATATTTTGAAGATCAATATTATGTTATCTTTATGTTATGAATAAATACATTGTTCACTCTATTGCTTGTGTGCTTTGAAATAATCCATTGTTTGACATTGCACCTCAGTCATGTTGACAATGGTATAGAATTGAACTTATAGCTACTAAACTTGGTGTTCACTTAGTTTGATAGTGCCTCTATATATCTTAGATATGTTCTTTAAAATGTCATAATCTCCTATGAAAGTGTATTGCGTGTGTGTGTGTGCATATATAGTGTTGGTGTGTGTGCATGAATGTTATTGTTTGTGCAGTAACTTATGCATAAATCTTTTTTGAAATTGGCATGCATAAGGGATTTCTTCTAAGTATAGGAGTATGATGTAGTTGGGTGTGTTATATGTAGTGATAATCTTCATGAAAAATTTATTTTCATTCATTGGATCAATCTTTTTTAGTGCATTTGTGTTTATGAGATTCGTCTAGTATTTTTTGAAGATTAGTCTGTGTATACCTGTAATGCAGTATAGTTTGTGCGAGAATCTACATGTGTTCACAGCTATATTTATGTGTGTATCTATATATATGCTGTTTCTCTTTTTAGGCATGCTGTGCGTGGGGTAATGCATATATGTAGGCATGTTTTATGGACTTATTGTTTAGGATCTGTTATCTTTGGATTTGAACTGTGTAAATATGCATTTCCAATGGCTTCCAGTATAGATGTGAGTATTTTTTACGCGGTGGACCAACTATTCTGTTTAACATACACATTTGTTTGACAAGTCTCTTTTGTTTTCAGGTTTTGTCTAACAAAGCATTTACTCAGACAAGAATTTTGTCTTTGATGGATGACCATCTGTCCATCTCGAAAACTTCCTTCTTTGAGGCTCGACTTCTTATTCGATAAGGCCTCTTCGACTTCCTTCTTCATTCTTATCTGGAATCTCCCTTTCTCGATTCATGATAGTGGTTAAAGTTAGCTACCTTCCAATAGTCTTCTAACTTGGACTTGGTTGTTGACTTGGTGAGAATGCCTGAAGGATTTTCGTCACTATGCATCCTTTTGGGCAGTAAAGTTCTTTTAGCGAAGACTTTACTTATCCAAAGATGTTGCAGCTTAGTATGTTTTGACTTGGAGTGGAAACAGTTTGACTATACAAGACATTGGTTTTTTGACTGTGACCCAACTCTTTGACAAGCTCCTCCATCCATCTCATTCTCTTACAATCTTCTGTTGCTGTAATGTACCATACACTTTGATAGTTTTAGTTGCTAGTCTGCAGCACCTCCAACAAAATGATCATATAACTTGAAGTAGTTTTTTGAGAATCTACATCTTCAGCTAAATTTGCATCATCATATTTGAGTAGTTTCTACTCTTCTTTCCCAAAGCACAATGCCATACTACCTATTCTTTTGAGATAAGACACGATCGTTTTCTCTTTGGTCCAATATTCCTTGATTAAGTTTCGGAGAAATCAGCTAATTACTTCCACTGCATATGAAATGTCTGGTCTAGTGCAGACTTTTACGTAAAGCTTCCCATTATAGATGAATACAATATATTCCACATATTTTCCTTTTCAACTTCAATACTAGGCATTACTTGGCTGACTGTCGACTAAGTCCATTAGAATGTGTTTTCACTAGCTTCGCTTTGTTCATGTTGAATCTATTCAAGACTTTCTCAATATAACCTTCCTGCTACAATGACAAATTATTTGACAGTCTGTCCCTTTTGATTTTCATTTTAGAATTTGTTTAGCAGGACCTAAGTCTTTCAGGTCGAATACTGTGCTGAGTTCTTCCTTACTCTCTTAATCATTTTGACATTATTGCTGACAATGCATGTCAACGTACAGAAGAAGACTTTTGAAATTATCACCCCTAAATTTCTTTGCATTGGCATAGTGATTTGAGGTGCTTCTCTAGCATTTGTGTTCAATCATGAACATGTAAAAATTGTTATACCATTCTTTCAAAAAAAAATATCATATATCACTGTCGCGGTGCTTTCTTTATTTCATAAAGCTTTTCCTCAGGTGGCACACTAGATGTTCCTTTCTGTATATCAATCTGACTGCTTCATATAAATTTCCCCATCAAAATCTTTTCGAGGGATGTTTTATTCACATCTGACTGTTTGACTTCAAGATCTTTACTTGTAGCCAAATTAGTAGAGCTCAGATTGATGTCATTGTGACAACTGGGAAAAAATTTCTTCAGAGTCATTCTCTTTCTTCTGTTTAAAGCCCTTCACAGCCAAATTCGCCTTATATCTGGCTTATGATTTCTCCATCTTGACTTTGAAGACTCATTTGTTTGACAGGGCCTTTCTTCCATCGGATAGTTTGTTCAGGTCATAAATTTTATTTTTATGTAGATGCCATCTCCTCTTGCATAGCTTTCCGCCGCTAGTTCACATCTTTTCCCTTCAAAGTTTCTTTGATAGTCTTTATTTCACCTACTCAACCCAACATATTCATCAGGGGAATGCCTTGATGAAGACCGTCTTATTCGTTAAGAGTTCCTTGGCACTTCAACTTCTGGCAGTGATGAGGAAATATGTTCAAAGTTGTCTTTGATTTATTTGTCTCCTTTGTTTTTGAAAAAATGTCTTGAATTCCTTGCCCCTTGGTTTCAGGAGATTGTTCGACTCTCCCATTTTCCATCTCATGACCTTGATGCAGGTGCTTTTTTGTTGTTGACAGGTGCATCCATACAATTTCACATTCGAGTGAAGATTGACTTATTATGTGATTATTTTATTTATTTGAGTCATTTATTACATTAGACATTATGTATTTGAATCAATTAAGAGTTTATTTTATTGGTAGAGGTGCCCACTTTTGTGTCTTGTAAATAGTTTAGGTCTTATTTGGACTTGTTGAGTGACACTTGGGTAAAATTTGGGTAATTTGGCATTGGCTTTGGGCTGATTTACCAAGAAGCAGAAATAATGGGACTAAAGTGCAGTTTACCATTTAGTTCAGCTATATCAGCCAGTCATAATTAGATCCAGCCTGCTTCTATTTAACGCATTGCCCCTTCTCCCGTTGAGCAGTTGCAGCCACGAAAAGATGCTTCTGCTCACGACCTGACCTTCACTCAATTTGTTCAACGCCAACCTCTATGTCCCCCTGCTCGTGTGCATGATCTTTGTCGGCTCTATGCACAACCGCCCACACTGCATAGAGTGCGTTCGTCCAGCATTCATCTTCTATATAAGCTCCAAGGGGCCTGTTGATGGAAGGTTGTTCATTATTATGAGTTATATATGTGTCGATTGAGTGTCGAGCATAGTAGTGTTCGTTTGTTGATGATTGTGGAGCTGGGGTTGCAGATTTGTTTGATTTTAGTCGGAGCAGTGGGTTGCGATTTCTTCCTTGAGGCTTGAAGTTCTAGTGGTTGTTAGACCTTCAGTTTACTGTGTTTCATTACTATTTCCTAGTATTTCTGCAGTTTATCCTATCCGTTAGAACAAAATTTCTAATTCAATATGAAAGAGGGAATCTTTTCTGGATTTAATCAAAGAGAAAAGTCAAACACACAACGCAATAATAATCGAGAAAGAAAGTAAGATAACACTAAGATTTACATAGTTTGGCTTTGAAATAGCCTCCTACGGGGAGAGGAGAAACTAAATATCCAGTGTGAAAATCAAGTACAAAGAAGGAAAAACAAATGTGAATCAAAGCCCTTTTACAATCCAAAATGAGAAATAAGATAGATCTCATCGAAGAAGAAGATTTCAGTCAAGAAGTAGAAAGGATGAGATGCTAACTGAAGACCACTAAATAATCATTAAGCTAAGTTTTCTTCACGTGAATCAGATTCATGTTATTTGTCTTCGTTTCTTTTAAATTTTCTTCTTTCTTTCTCCTTTTCTCTCTTTATTTTCTCTTCCCTCTCTTTATTTTCTCTCTTTCTTCTAATTAGCTGCTTCTATATCCATGCCAAACCCCATTATATGGTTTTTTTATTTTATATAATATATATTAAATCAAATATTTGATTTAATATATATCCAAAATACAAGCGGCAATCATTCCAATAAATTCATCTTTTTCTCCAAAAATATCTCAATCTTGAATTTTAAATCAAACTTAAAAAAATAATATTAATTTTTTTATATTAAAAAATAATATTAAATTCAAGATAATATTAACAAATTCTTTTCCTTATCTTAAATTCTTGATCTTGTCGAGCAAAGCGGATAATAATCACTAAATCACCAAATCTTCTCGTCTTCCAAACATCCCGAAGAGCATTAGCAACTATAAATACCAACCAAATCCAAGTATAGCTAGAACTTGTCAAGTGGTATAACTTTGGTAAGCATGTCTGCACGATTATGTATTGTATGGATCTTTAATACTGAAATGTCCCACATTCAATTTTCTCTCTAATAAAGTAATATCTGACTTCAATATGCTTAGTACTTTCGTGATATATTTGGTCTTTAGTAAGATGCAGAGCACTCTAACTATCACAATACATAACAGGTTGATCTTGGTATAGTCCCAATTATTCATTAAAATCTCTTAAGCAAGCATCCTCATTTGCTTTAGTAAGTGTCATATACTCTGCTTCAGTAGTAGATAGAGTCACCGTATATTGTAGAGAAGCTTTCCGACTAATAGCACAACCGAATAGAGTAAATACATATCCTGTCTGAGACCTTCTTTTATCCAAATTACTAGCATAATTTGAATTAGTAAAACCAACAACATTACCATGTGTATCTTTTTTGCTATATAGCAAGCTAAAATCTATAGTGCCTCTCAAATACCTCAGAACCCATTTCATTGCTTCCCAATGAGCCCTACCAAGCCTATCCATATATTTTGCTGATAATACTGACAGTATAGCATACATAACACTCCCGACTGCACTTGCATAAAGCACACTAGTCATATGTTACTCCTCTTCTACTAATTGAGGAGATAATGCTACTGATAAATGAAAATAATTAGCCAATGAAGAATTAATAGGCTTAGCATTCTGCATACTGTATTTTTTTAAAACTTTCTCAATATATTTTTCTGTGAAAGAAACAATGTGCCAGCCTTTTTGTTTCTAATTATCTCCATTTTCAAGTTTTTTTTTGCACCTTCTAGATCCTTCATATTGAATGTAATACCTAACTCACGTTTTAGTTTCTGCATATCAGACATATGTCCAACTGCTATCAGCATATCATCAACATAAAGCAATAGATAAATAAAGGATTCATTTGAAACTTTCATGTGATAAACACAAATATCATAAGAGCTTCTAGAAAACCTATGACTCAACATGAAACTCTCAAGTTTCTTGTACCACTACTTAGGCGATTGGTTTAGGCCATACAAAGATCTCTTCGATAGACATACATGATTCTTTTTCCCAGAAACTTCAAATCCTGGTGCTTGCTGCATATAAATCTCTTCTTCAAGATAATCATGAAGAAAAGCGGTCTTCACGTCAAGTTATTCTAACTCCGAGTCCTGAGATGCTACAAGAGCTAACAAAGTACATCTCTCTTCCTGCTGTGGTTCTTAGCTTTAGAACCAGGTCGCCCTCTTCGAATGGTCTTTGGCGGATGTTTTTGTTGTAGCTTGTCATCATGCGCCTCTTGTGTTCGACTTGGCGGCTAACCGTGCTTTGTATTTTACACTTTCATTTTCTGGATATCCTTCTTTTGTTTTATAGACCCACTTGCAGCTATTAGTTCTTTTCCTTTTAGGAAGCTTCACCAGTTCCCATGTCTAGTTCTTTTGTAAACTGTAAAGATTCAAATTCTTCTATCATAGCATTAGTCCACTGCTGGAGCATCTTTCCCTTTAACAGCTTCATCATAAGTAAATAGTTCTTCATGACCAATAGATTTTGCTACACTCAAAATCAAAAGCTACCATATAAGAGCAAGTTGAATCATCAAAGCCATACCTTTGAGGTGCATGAATTTGTCTTTTTGGTCTTTCAAAAACAAGAGTCTTTTGCTATTGTTTGTATAGTGACCCTATCTCCTCCTGATGTCCAATTTCTGTTGGACGTTTTTGATGAGAATCACCATGTGATCATTGTCAAACTGAAATCTAACAATCTGCTACTCTGATCTTTTCTCAAACATGATTGATTTCATCAAACTTTATATCTCTACTAATAAAAAATCCAGGTTACTTAGGATCAATACACCAAAGCATATACCTCTTCACCCCAAAAGCATATTCAAGAAAGCCACACTTAGCTAGCTTACCCGTAAACTCGACCCGAACCCGACCCGCAAATTTCGGGTATGGGTCATGAATTTTGACCCATTTATTAAATGGGTCGGGTTCGGGTTGGGCATAATCGGGTCGGGTAGGGTTCGGGTTGGGCATTTATCAAAAAATACTCTATAAATGGGTCGGGTCGACCCGCCAACCCGACCCATTTATTAATGAGAGAGAGTATACATCTTGATGCGCGTCGCGAATGCCTGGATCCTACGGAGACGTCGCGCGCAACTCGTAGTATAGATATACCCCAGATAATAGCGAGAGTGAATATAGATCTATAGTAAAAGAAGTTAGTCTACTGTATGCGTCCATCAGTAATAGGGTTGGTAGCACGTGAGTGACGGATCAAGGAGGGAGACGCGGCAATTGACCCTTCTTCACAGTGTATGTTATTATAGATCAACACCAGGCATCATCACTATACGAACATTCTAGATAGATCAGTATAGCCAGGAGTCGGATATATCGGCACATGGTCAGGATGATGGATGAGTCCTGGCGTGTTGGACGAGAGTCAACATCTCTCCTTTGCTCTAACGCGCTCTTGTAGTAAAATTTTGGCTCTAACCACTACGACTTCGTGCTCGTAGTAGCCTATAGTACTAACATCATTCCTAACGACTATGGTGAATAATGGGGCATAAGTAAAGGACTAATATTCCAATTCGACACCTTTAAATATCTTCACTCCAATGTACCGGAGCTAGATTCTCGGTTATCGCTATGTAAGGACCAAATTTGTTGATATATAATAACTATTCTATGGGCTTTTCGTGTTGAATAATTACATAGTTTGATCTTGGGGTTCTACTTCCATTTTTTGTCACTAGTGCAGGATAGAAATTTGCAACGCATAGTGAGTCTTTAACATCTCGATGTCAATTCTGAGCACATGAACTACGACTCGAACTAGTAATGAGTAGGCACTTTTCTATGTTAGGGGCATCTTCGAGATATGTAATTGTTGACGCTCCATACCTTGAATCAAAATCTCTATCAATTAGCCGAATTAGTACTTGACAACTGCGGATCATAAGTCTTGACCTCAATGAATATAGCTAAGCGCTATTTCAGCATTACGATTTAAAGGTGCATGGTCGAAAGGTTGGCCTATATTATAGAATATTTGTTCGATGATCACATACCAATCCCATATGAGGTGTCGTGTCAGATAGGAACAACGCATGAATCCATAGAAAATGCAATTCTATGTAAAGAAATAAATATTATAGGGGATTTCCTATTAATCGTGTATGCATGGATACAATGAAACTCTAATAATTCGGACTCGATCTGAATGCTCTCAGGAACAGAAACTGCCCTTTGAGTTTTGATTACCGCTTCTTTTCACTTTTCTCTTTGGCCCTGTTGTGGCATAGGACCAAAAAAATCATGCTAAAATTTTACCCAAGGCCAAAAATCTTAAATTTATTTTTAAAAAACTTAAAAAATTATTTTATAATCTCATCTCACAACAAGATT